>DWDV01002302.1:0-11767 GCA_018245615.1 Mimoniades ocyalus
AGAACACTCCCACGTTTCACCAGTTACGTTTACGTCCCACTATGGAATAGGTGGTGAGCCTATTGCCATACACCGGGTACATATTCAGTTTCCGAGTCACTACAAGAAAATCTAAATTAGAAAAAGTAAGTAGTGCCCGACAGGGAAGTGAACCCAGGACTTCCCGTTCGGCAGTCGCACTTGCAACCAACACGACCAACGAGGCAGTCCATTTTATTTCTTTGTATTGTCCAAAGTATTTCTTTGTATTGTAAGGCAAAAATTTATTTGAAGTGACCAACAACGGTATCACTATTGAACCAACTTACGTCTTCATCATCACCGTCATAAGCCTATCTCAATCCACTGCTGAACATTCATCGTTCACGATTGGAAAATTTATTTTTCCTATATACGCGCTTAATTACGATCGTAGTTTTATTATAGTCTGCCCAACTGTGTGTATGTGGTCTATGGCAGCATATTCTCCACAAAATCCGGCCTGGTGCAGTGGCTGAAACTCGTTGAAATATGAAATGAGAAGAGCCAAGATAATCTATGAAGCAGACCAATAAAACCATAATATCACGCCTGTATCTCAAGACTTAGACATAGAAATGCAGTACCCCCACTTTTGATCAACCATGTTATAGGTCTCATGGAATGAGCGGTGAGCCTATTGCCATAAACCATATGGCACAAACCAAGTCTCCGAGCCACTACTAAGAGTTCCAATTTAGAATTTCCAATGATCGTTTTTTCGACCCGACGATCGAACCCAAGAGCCCTCACTCAGCAGTCGCAATTGCAATCACTGGACCAAAAAAGAAATTTAAGAAACATCATGTTAATATAATATAAAAAACTGTTACAATCCGGTGTAACAAGACACGAGGAGCTTTGGTGGATGTGACGCAAGTGGACAGTAACTGGACTGTCCACGTTGGACGCGTCGATTAGCACACAACTAACTACTGACACGTGCCCACCAGCTGTGGGTGGACATTTTTCAAAATTTATGCTCACCTATTTGCATGAATGCACTTAACACATTCCTCAATAATGAACACAACTGGTCATACATAACTACCACGTAATTCACACAACAATGTTAACAAGAATGTACATATATGTAACATACATATGTATGTATTTAAAACATTTAATTGATTAGCATCATATTTAAATAATAGCAATAAAACCAGTGAAACGAAATGTTATAACACAGTATACAATGTTTATTTAGAAAAGAAACATCCACATAGTTACTCCTGTCGCCAAACTTACATACTCGTGTTGTTGACTAGAAATTAATGAGCACTTCATTTGAACAAATACAAAACATCGTTGCTAACAGAATAATAACGTTATTGCAAATCTTAAATAGATTTAAATATATACTTACCATATATACCTACGTACCATGGGTCTCCCGGATTCTGGGGCAGAGTCTGAGAAGAAATTCATGTACAATCGTGAAACGAAAAAAGAAGTAAAAATGATTATGGTGACATTAAATCCCAACAAATCTATCTATCTTATCTATCTATCTTATTTATTAATTCTGTATTACAATACGATACAAGAACATCATTGATCCACAGTGTATAGGTTTAAACAGTTAGCGTTGTAACGGATATAAAAATATAAAAATAGATAGATTACTGTTATAAAATTTAAAAAAGTACAGGAGAGAAAAAAGTACATATTCAAACGATTAGACCCTAGATTTTTCCGGGTTCCTATCCCGGAAGCCCCCGTACGTAAAAAAAAATGGTAGGACTGCCTCGTTGGTCTAGAGATTGCAAGCGCGACTACTGATCGATAAGCCCTAGGTTTGATTCCCGTAACAGGCACTACTGGGTTTTTCTAATTGAAATTTCTAGAAATAATGTGAAGTCGACGAAGAAGAAGTTGATTTTATAATATTCAGAAGTAATTCATACGTTAATACATATATAAAAAATTAAGTAAATAAATTTAACTAATGCTGCTGCTTTGTCGATCGAGTGGTTGCAAGCGCGGCCGCCGATCAAAAGGACCTGGATTCATATCCCGAGTCGTGTACTATTGAATTTTTCTAATTTGGAATTTCTAATAGTAGCTCGGAGTCTGCATTTGTGACCGATGTGTAGGAATAAGCTCGTCGCCTATTCCATATGGGACATATAACGGAACTGGTTAAACATGAGAATGCACTGCACCCTTATGTCTACCTCGTGATGTTACTTTTTGTGCTGAATTCTCCGCGATCAAAGTGACACGAATGATATTAGCGAAATGACAACAATCGGTACACCCTTTGATTCTATAAGAAAACCTACTTACCTATGGACAGTATATAATATTTTCAAGATTAAAATATAGGTACTTACTAATTCAATGGTTGATAATCAAACAAATCAGTTATGACCTTAGTAGAGTGAGAGTAGATTCTGATTGCGTGACAAAATAAAATCGGAGCACAATCTAATGAGTTTATAGCAGTCAACGGATGAGCTGATTATAACGAGTATCCTAGACCTTAAATCGTCAGTAGTTCGCTGACTTTATTCATGAAGGGCGCGGTTGTTTCGCAACCTCGTGCAAAAAGAACGCGCATCGTAATTCTAATCACGAGACTTCACCTTGACATCAAGGTATGTCGATTACATAGATTTTCCGCAAATACGAAATGTTTTGAAGGAAAGTCCAAGCGTAATGAACATCGATGTAAACATACCTCGCAGGAATAGGAATAATATTATTCATTCGGAATAAAACGATTCACACTTTTTCCCCATATAGTGAATATTTTCCCTGCAATCAAGAACATTTCAAGTTACCACCGTAGCAGATAGAAATTCATGTATAGCCTTTAAATAAAATTATTGCATATTTTATCGGCGTTGTAAGAGTTACACAATACATGTTTGCGTATATTGTCGTTCAAAGTCAAACAAAATACCAAAGCTCCTCAAACTGTGCTTATCATAACTCAATCAATTATAGGAAATGTGTAAGTAAAATAAAGTCATAGTCAAAATAATTAGCTATAAAATTACATACTAACTAAAAGTAACAACAACACAAATTGAAACATGATAATGAAAATGATATTATTATTCGAACGTAACGAATAGTTGCTGTCAATTTAAATTCTAATTACAGTATCGAACTTCTAATGCCTACTATACAGGTTTAAATAATATGAAGGTAGAAATAAAAAAATGAAGTGGCACCTGCTGTGCCTAACACGACACTTTGCCACCCACCACCACCACCACCACCACTGATTATATAGCGTGATTAACTTGCACCTGTTTTGCAATGACCTTACAAATGATAATAAACTGTTTTGTTGTCATTACCTGGTGGATGGATTGATAGATGGATTGGAATTTTGATTTATTTTTTTTAGCTTCATATCATCGAATATGATCAAACAATAAAAATATCTCTCTTCTTTTAAAATATTAACACTTCGCATGCGCAAAGTACAAATTCAATAATCAAAAACTTAAGGTGTACCTATAACTTTCAAAGCTACGAAATTTCATTCAATCTATGTTCCCCTATTTTACTCAAAGGTGGAATTTCGAACATTTCATTCTCAGTGCTCACTTACGTCATTTAAAGAATCTTTGGGCAAAATTGTCTATCTATGAGTATCTTATTTTATACAATATATTAAATCTTATAGCCGTATTATTTTTTTCACTACAACATAACTTTCAAAAGTTACGTGGATCAGATTTGCACTTATTATTCATAAACGTGTATTTCATATTTCCTTTCGTTATTTAAATTACGCACTTAAATTAAATTGTATATACGCTTACTTTGAAGTAATTTCAATCGAACTTTTTCTTCCTGTATCTCATTTAAATACTCATTGTTCTCGAGCAACAGTATCTATATAAATATAACGATTGTAGTGGCAGGCACGGAAGACTGACTTGGAACCAGTTTCAGATCGGTATGTACTTACAATTAATTACCTCTTCGGCAATGACACAATTGTAAGTCACATTCGATTTACGAAAAAAGAATTGCTCGCATTATCAAAGTACGTAGGTATTATCAAAGGTGTCGTAAATAAAAAAAATCACTGAATAATAAATACGTACATGCAACTTACGCATATAAATATTTACGATTTGCTTATTAGTTTGGTTTGACATTCAAATAGAAATTCTAAAACGATTTCCATAATTCACGGCACTGTGCACTTTGTTTGCATTATGTTTTAAGTACGTCCTGGCTGAATGGTACTGTGCATTTTAAAAATTGTAAATCGTAATAATAGGTACTACCATTTGTAAACGATTTAAAAATTACGTAACATTCATCAACATAATTACAGTAGACACTTATTAACTTTACGATGTCCTTGTTGGTCCATCTCCACACACGGCCATCTGATTCTAAAGTCACTGTGTCATGATAACCAGACGTCTGATAAACTATAATGTACATATATATAATAGATACTTTTCTTACATCCTACCTCAAAATAAACACATACGTTCATCACACTAATATTTGTCCTGGGTGGGAATAGTGCCCACAACCATTAAAAAGCCCCCCCCCACACCATAAAAAATTAACTGACAATGGAACAACAGGACAGTAGAAGTTAATATAATATACCTATTGTTATTTGAAAAAAAAATGTGTTGTTGACTGCCTCGTTGGTCGTGTTGATTGCAAGCGGGACTCCCGATCGGGAGGTCCTGGGTTCAAATCCCTTGTCTGTCTGGAAATGTGCCCGGTGCATGGCAATAGGGTCACCATCTAATCCATAGTGGGGCGTAAACGTATGTAAATGGTGAAACGTTGGAAGCTTCTACTTTCCTCTGCCTACCTCTTTGGGGATTACAGACGTTATGCTAAGTTAATTTTACTCTCCTCTGAACATCTCTAGTTTATCAAAATGATAATTGCAACTTCACGCCTGTTTGTCTATAAAGTCATAGGCAGTACCTACAGTAGTGTAATACACATCCACCATTTATAAATCATTCATGGTGACCTCCAATCGCTTGCCCGAACTGCACCTAACATTGTCGGGTAACAGTGGAACAAAATCCACACGTTTCCTCAGTCTGTTTCGAAGCGATTTCCTCTCACTTACCGTAGACATCTACAGAGCTATTACTGTTATCTGTTTTATGGCTAATTTGCAGCGAGCTAAAGCGAGTTGTCAACAATGTTGCAACACGGGGCCTTCGTTTAAGCCACGAGGAATTGCGAGCTGCTTGTACAGCCAACTGCGGCGATTCATCAACCTTAATGTACGTTTTGCACGTTCATTGTTACCCGCATCGACGCTTGTGGCAGTGTATTAGCTAACACAAAAATATCTACTCCCTAAATAGTATACACGACAAGTAACCACAATGAACACTTATTTATCTTAAAACATGTGGGTCACTTAAGTATCACTTCATAATAATAGTGACCAAAACATTACGTCATACAGTGTATAGAACATGACGAAGGTCCAACTGCAGAGGTACGCCGACTTACATTTTTTCCGGGAAATTCGATAAACAGACCGGCGAAAAAGATCGTCTCATCTGATCCGTCACTTAGGTCGAAACATAAATATACAAATGCTCCTTGCGTTTATTTCGTACGTATTTTCTTTTTGACGTTGTACCTCTAAATATAAATACGCAATTGTTTGTTATAATTGTTGTTCGGCGCGAGGGTGCGACCACTACATATTTAATTGATATAACATAACATGACGCATGTACTTCCCCTAGGCGTTAGGCTGAGTAATGTAAGTACTCTTACTGGGTAACAATTAACATTACACATACTATGGAACAGGGATGGAATCTATTGTCGTAGCCGGTCTTAAATCCTGAGTCCGAGCTTGTATTGAATTTCAAGGATACCCCAATAATACGTTGCCCGACTTCGGAAACGAACCCAAGATCTCTCGTTGAGTAATAGCGCTTGCATACACTAGAGTACTAGACCAACGATTAGTAGGTAGTAGGACAAAAAAAACTATTTATAAAAATTAAACAAAACTATTTGATTCCAAATGTAAAATACACGATCTTGAATCTGGTCGATTGGATAGTAAAATCTATAAATTAATTTAAAATTAGTTAGTTCCCTTTACGTGAATAATCTATTGACTTACCTCTCTTGGTAGACGCTAAACTCATGCCCACAAACATCGTACGTACACAACTCTCTCCAATAGCAACTTAACCTTTCCAACCCTATTTCACGCAAACAGCAATCGTAATGGATACCTAAACTAACGTATTATAAACACGAGACATACTCGTACAATTACCTACATTGTTAATGTCTACCATTGTACACTGTTATTACCTATTTGTTTACGCAAAATCCGAAACAGAATGCATAAATCATATTTGTAAAAACGTCTATTAACACACGGTACATTGATCACTAATGATCTCAAACATGTTTGAAATATTAGTCTAGATAATATTGAAGCCTTATCAGTATTGACCTTCAGGAAGCAAAACGTAATTTGTACTGACCTCTGATGTATTTCAAATTACTCGTATCCCTAATTTTTTAAGCTACGCCAACAAAAACCCATATAAACTTATACTACTATACCTACTACTTAATACTGCGTTAATCTACAGAAAATTGCCTTCTTGGTCCCGTGGTTCCAAAGCACGACGCTGAACGAGAGGTCCTGATTTCATATCACCTGTAGATACTCCCCGTACAGGTGATGAAAAATATTACAAACAAATATTTAGATAGGAATTGTGTATGTAATACAGATTCCTTTTCAGTCGAATATGAATATTTCTAACAATTGTTTCGACAAACGTGTGTAAACGAAACAATGTGTCCTTGAACGTGATAGACTAGGCGAGGACTATAATATTACTTCGCATTATCATCGCTGCACAGTATCAGTCGGGACTCTGTCGTAACCGGCTTATTGCAACACGAATTTATTTTTATTCACTGTGTTTGGTTTCGCGAAATGAAGGAAAACAATGGTGAGTTTCACATCCATTTTATTTTAAAGATAATAATATGTATATTACACACAACTCTTTACTTGTTTTAGTAATAAAATGAATGTGTAAACTATTATGAAAAACAGCAGAAAATATAATACATACATAATAGATAATATAATAATTAATTAATACATAATAGTCTCAATAGTTTGCAAACAAATACATAATAATTATTTATTCACATACATTTATCAATACATATATCGTTCGTGGCTAAACAATCCATTTGAACACAGCGTGTGTTATAGTTAGCTTTAAATAAATACTTGTACTTTTTTTTCATCAGCGATTTAAGTGTTACGTAGATAACTGTACAATATCCGCACGAGAGAAAAGTCATTATCGTTATCAATTTAAATGTCATACATTGAAGGCTGCGTGCGAAACAATTTAAAAAACGAACTCAACATAAAAATTTGAATTTCGATTGTACCTGTCCGTTATTAACGCGAATTAAAGTGAACTGTGCATTTATACAAGTAGATGACCTCATGCGCACTTTTATAAATTAAGTTTTTTTTAATTATATACAAGTGTCCATGTAAAATTATGTACATGCTGTACTAAACATAATATTGTAGGTATACGTCTATGAAGGCACGTTTACAGTAATTAGTAATGCTTACATTTAATATTAAAACAGCGGAAGATTTGAAATCTATTTTACATTATTTACGAGTATAATATGTACATATGTATATATAATTTATATGTTTAGACGCAATTGGTCCAATTCACATTTAGTTCAATGCACTTTATTAGTCTGATTCGTGTATGGTTCAAGTCTATATTAAAAAGTAAATAATAATAATAATATCTTGGGAGATCCCCTCAAACGGTCATCTTATCCCAAAAAAGGCATCAAGAGAGCTTGTGTTATGGTAACCATATAACTGACAAACTACATATGAATGTACATATAAATATATACTTATATACTTTTTTTCGCTCAGACAGAAAAAGTACTTGTGATCCTCACATTTCGAGTGAGTATCGAACCACGACTCCCGGCGCAACACTCAAGCTCTAAATAAAATGCTAAATGCAGTCAGACTAAATGAAAGTAAAAATGTACAGTTGAATGATAAGCAATCTGAAGCGCATCTCAAATAACAAATGAGGTCGTCGTCTACCAATAATAATGCCGGCTGATAACGATACGTTATGCGGATTGGTGGTCATCGCTGTACAGGGTTTAATTCCGCTCACAAGGAAATATGTAGGTCGCCTACCGCTTCACCATCCCCGGGTTGTAGAAATTCCAACTACCAAGATACCACCAAATGTAGTATCAGACATATGTATCTTCGACGACGCCCTTCTCCAACTCGAGAAAATCAAATCCGTTTTAATGCCATCAACTCTATAGAAATTGTTTTTCTCCAGCCCAGTCGCAATTACGCAATCCAACCTCCACCTGAGGAGAGCAGTGAGGTCATTTTCGAAAACGCTGTGCATGTCTCGCTTAAAATCACTTCCGATTTGTTCTTATTTGCATCATCGAAATATAGTCCGTAGTTCATCACCCAGCAGTCATGACGATTTTGTTCGAGTCTTTGACACTTGTTGAGCCTTAAAGTAAGAATGATACACAGATCGGTGCTCGCAGACACTCAGTGGGCGATCAACCAAAAAGTGAGCAGCACTCAATGACAGATATTCAGTGGGGTCTGGGGATAAAGACCTTAAGGGGCGAGAGTTCAAAATAGCCTCTATTTGCGTGTATAGAATAGTAAATATCTCAAATGTCAAATGCGCTTTATCCAGCGAGCGAAGTAAACAAAGTTTAAACGATTCAATCTCTATTTTCCGAAGACAAACAAAATCGGGTAAATATAGAGGAATGAAAGAAATTTCATACTGCGTACTCTTTGACGTCCGTACAACAGGTCAACATAAATTTAGTAGTTATTCATGAAAGAAATAACAGCCTAGTGGTTTAAAACTTAGCCTCTCACCCCGGGGTAATGGGTTCGAATCGTCACATAATCGTGTATACAAAAAAAGTACGTTTTTAGATTAAATATCTCTTGCTATAATGGTGAAAAGCAAAAACCTGCACGTCTTAGAGATCTCCAAAGTGGCGAGTGAAATTTCTCACCCCGCACTATACCAGCGTGGCAGAGCATGGCCTTAACTCTCTCAATCTGATAGGAGAACCGCGTGAAAGGAAAAGGCAGGTAACAAATATAATATCACGCCTGTTAAGTTTAGTACACTCCTCTGTTCCAGCAGTTATGTTTACGTCCCATTAACAAATAGGTAGTAAATCTATTGCTATACACTGGGGGCAACCACAGACTCCGAGCCACTACTAAAAAATCTAAATAAGAAAAATCCAATAATGCTCGGCCCGGGATTTGTATCAAGGACCTCCCGATCGGAAGTCGTGCTTACAACCAACACGACTAACGAGGCAGTAGAAAAAGGAAAGGTTTATCTTATTATTTCTTGAGGGAGATTATCCATTAGAATATTCAACGTTTTATCCCTACACATAACAAAGCTAAGCACTGCTCTCCCGGATAGATCCCTACCTCCTACTGGCTATTACGACCCACGCACATTATAAAGAGGTACTTGTGGTCCTGCACATTAAAACTGCCTGTTCTTATGTCAAAATAATAGCGTTGAAAACCAATGTTCACAAAGAAATTATATTGAATGATTCTTATCAAACGTAAATTCAATTGAGTTTTTCTAACGTTCACCGACTCAAAAATAAACAAGTTTTGGTCTGCAATTGTTTATTATTCTTAGTCGGATTATATTCTATGGCAACAGATTCTAATTGCCGCTTATGCGACCATAATTATGTCGTCTGTTATTAGTGGAGCACATTCCATACGCAGCAGCACATCTCTTGCAAAATAACAGAAAAACTGTCATACGGAAATACGAATTTAAAAGGTCTATAAATGATATTTAAAAGGTCTATAAATGATATTTAAAAGGTTTAAAATATATAAATGAACCTTCAGTTCACTGATTTGATTCTACCGGAGTGCTATATCGGTCTCATAAAGAAGTGATGCACCTTCCCACCAACAGCTGAAACATGAAAGGTCATACAGCTGGACTTGTCATGACAGAAAGTAGGCAGGATTTTTCTTACCGCTTACATGACGTCACGACGATTCCTTTATTAGTTTATGATCTTCGACAACCCTATCATAGACAAAAGCTTTAAAGGGTGCTAGGTGCTGTATGTATACCTATAGATTAGCACTATTTTAGAATCACTCAAAGACACTACATTACGGAATTGGCAACGAGGTGATACGCATTTCATCTTGTAACTTAGTACAGTATGCTTACAGGCTTCAGAGGAGCAACTTTACTATTGGAGCACATTAGTTTCCACGAAGCAACAAAACCGGTGCTTATCGTTCACGCACGCAAACTAGTCTTTGCAGAACAGCCTGACATCGTTGAAAGGCCCATCCGTCTGAATCAACAAGTTATATAACCATCATAACGTAACGTTTTGTTACGCTTTAAAAGTTTAAGGGATGGTTCAACCGTGAATGAAAATAAAACTCATCGCTTAAGTTATATCTCAAACTAGAGCCAAAAGTGTTTGAATTGATATTTTCGCTTAATGGTAACGATTTTAAATTTGTACACAAGTTACGAATTTTGTGTGTTGTCACACTCAAAGTTATATAAAAATTTGTTAGAACGAAAGAAACTAGATTGCAATATTTAAGGGGTTTTTTAAAAGTATTTTAATAAATTATTAATTTCCTATCATTTACCATGATCATGTCATCAACAAAAAATTCTGTCTTATACGGAGTATCCAAGTACCACGTTTTTCACGATCTGATTATGGGATTCAGCCGAGTAATCGGCCGAGTTACTCCATAGAGTGAAGTCCTTTCAGAGTATTATAAAATAAATAGAAGAAAACTATGTACTTGTACACATAGGGAATAGCAATGAAAAACCGGTATCTAAAAAGCCACTGAAGCTGTCCTAAAAGCCAAACCACCCTTAACTTAGCTTAACCCAATAATATCAATATGTTACAGAAAGTCTGTGCCCCTGGATCAGAATTGTTCATTTTCATTAATATGAGTTAAATATTTAAATTAAAATGCACGTAAAGTCTGTAAGGTCAAAGTATTTAGCATTCGGTGTGATTGTATAATAATAAAAACAATTACATTTTTTTTAGTAATCCATTCTAGTGGACTATCTAGAGCGTATCATTGAACCAAAATAGCTACATATTGTATGATTATAACAATAATTACAACATTGACAAAAAATACGATTTATTTGATAGTTTAGCACGTTTATCTGCGTAAGTACATGCATTTGAAATTGATTTTTGTTACAGGCCATGTTTCCCCAGAACCGGCTCCGCCGTCGCCGACCGACCGAAGACGGTCCGTGCCGATAATTTACGTACGCGGTTCACATTATGACGTGGGCTACGACGTGGTAAGAAAATATTTAAAGCGAACTATATTTAACTAACGTAGAGACTCTGATTGGATATCCTCAAGAATAGTTCCCAAAAGATGAGAAGAGTGTGGAATCGTAGACACGCAAAGGAAACTGCCAAAAAGCTGGGCGTCCTTAATAGAGCTAAACAGTACTTCACTGCGGAGCAATTGCTAATGCTTTATAAAGCACAAGTAAGGCCCCACATGGAGTACTGTTCCCATCTCTGGGCAGGAGCGCCGCAATACCAACTTGCTCCATTTGACTCCGTGCAAAAACGTGCAATCCGAATAGTCAACTACCCTAGGATTACCGAT
>DWDV01002303.1:0-11767 GCA_018245615.1 Mimoniades ocyalus
ATATAGGTTGCTCCACATACTGACTGATTGAATATAACCGACCGATATAATTCTGTATATGGCATAAACTTGTCGGAGGAGGCGTGTGTCCAGCTGTGGACTAGATTTGATGATTTTGATGACCGTTATACAGTCAACATGATTGTCAAGTCTAGTATGTTTTTTCGGGACGGTCCAACTAATCCCGGAACCTTTAGAGGTCCACTTCATGAGCGCTCGCCGAGTTGATTGCCTCATTGGTCGTGTTGCTTGCAAACCTCACCGCCGATTTTGAGGCCCTGAGTGCAAATCCCAGGTCAGGTCACTATTAGATTCTTATAATTTAGAATTTCTAGTAGTGGCTCGGGGTCTGGCAATATGTCCGTTGTATCCTATTGTCATACACCAATATCATTGCCTATTTCATAATAGGACAACAATATAACATCACTGATGGAACGTGGGAATGTACTACATTCCTCTGCCTACGTTTTAACATCAAAATGGTAAACTCCTTTCGTGGTTCCATTACTGGAGATTAGTGTCATCTCAACTTGACCCTGATTTACAGTATCGATTGCTATTTAGAACGGATGTTTAGTACAATTAATAAATTAATTTACAAACTTTTTAAGTTTTCGTGCATATTGATAAAATAAAACTTCATTAAAACGCATTTTCTGCGTCATTGGCCACGGAACCATCGTTTAGTAGGGATTAATTAACATATCAATGTGGGAACGAAAACCGCATAATACCATCCTATCATTAGTTATCACACCAATGTCAATGATATTATAGGGTTTTCGCTTATCATGCAATTTGTTTATCAGATCATATAACGACACTGCCCCTCGCTCCTCCCGCCGGCCTCTATGTTTTGTTCCAATCTGTATTTATCGATTTCATCATACACTGCGAATTATATGTAACTATATCTATTCATATTTTAAAATACATAAAGAATGTATAATGTAAATGTCGAGGCGTGTAGTTACCGAAGCAAAGATTCATTTATATTGACCACATAATATGTTCATGGATACTGGCTTATGGGGGAGGTAGAAGTTTCCGTAATCAATAATGTATACGAAGAGAGTGATGAATGTAGCCGTCTATGGACAGCAGCGTAGGCGGTATCGCAGCGATAAACTGCGATCCCCAACCAGCATGCCCAGCGTGGGGATTATGGGCATAATTCCTCAGGGGAGGCCTATGTCCAGCAGTGGGCTGCAATAAGCTGATGACTATGATGCATGTAGAAGAATTGAGGTGTTTAAGGATAGAGATATTTGGCATTTGATGCTTTTTGCCTATCTTGTAAGAGACCTGACATGTCTTTATGATAATAATAATATGTCCACCACATTCTGTACCAAATATCACTAGTAGATTAAACATTTTCAATTTTCAGCTAACATAAATCGAAAGTTATTATTACAAAGCGATAATCGGCTTCAATGTGGTCAGCAGTCTGTACGACCCATTCATTACACCATTTCATAAAAAGGGCACGACAATCTTGGCCGCGGCTCGATGCCGAGTAATGGAGTCAATGTTAATAAGTGAACGGACAGGTGGTGGTCGTATGGCGAAAGGCGTGCCGGTTCGATTCCCGCGGCGGGATCGACTTTCGCCATCTAATGCATCTGCATACAATGACTTGGAGAACTGTGAATGGAGTGTGGAAAAAAGTATATTTTCTCATCCACTTACATACGGACAGCGCGACAAGATAATTAATACTCAGTGTATATATGTATGTATTTATGAACTGCGGGGTTGTACTAATTAGGCTCTACCAATCTAGACCACCCGAGAGAAGAATCAATTTCACATTTAATGTAGCATTTAAAGGTAAATTTCGTGTTACAGTTAGAGATAACGGAAGTTCCAATTATGCTTCATACTTTTAAAACCAAACATTGGGAATTAGTTACGCACTCACTACATTTCAAAGGAAACTCTATTACACGTGCGATATTAAGTTTGAGGGAATGAATGCGTCAGGTATTGCTTTGCTACCCACGAACCGCAAGCAATGCTACCTATGACATCGCGATCATAATGTCGCAAAAAGAAATAGTACAATTAGCGGCAGAAGTAGAGTTAATAGCCACACGACTGCACCATCTTCAGTGAAAATGCGATCAGATTTTGTACCGTTTTCATTTGATTTGACATACTTAGGATATTTTTGTAAAAGTAATGCACGTAACGTTATCTGGGACTTAAAAATTTTGATATGATAAATAGAAACGTAGTACCGTTATCAGAAGCAATTAACTTAATAATGTTGGGTTGTATCTAATCTTGGCGATCTGAAGAATGTTGGCAACGGAACCGACCAAGATTCTATTCAATTTCTATGTCTATCTTATCTACACGCGATATTAGCATTTTGATTGGTAAGTTTACAAATATTTTATATTATTTCAGATTCTTTCAATTATTTTCAATTCAATTTGATTGTCTCGTCGGTCACGTGTTTGTAAGCGCGACTGGTCTTGGGTTCAAATCGCGAATCGGGTATCACTGGAATTTGCTAACTTAACGTTTATAATTGAAATTTCTAGTAGGGACACGGAGTCTGGATTTGAGCCCGGCATATGGCGATAGGTTCACCCCCGGTTCCACGGTGGGACTTGAACGTAACTGGTGAAACGTAAAACTATACTACACTCCTCTGCGCAAACAGAGTTAAGGAATTTCTATACTCGATAAAGCGCATTATGACTTAAATAATGTCAGTAGAAGACGTTACAATTTAGGCGAATGCGCGTGAAAGCCAAGCTTACTGAAATTCTACACAGATAGTATGAATTGAGCTTTATATACTTGCATACATGGAATTTACTGAATCGATTTTAAGTTGATTTTAAATATTTGAAATAATCCACGCCATGATTTCGATTCGACGTAGCTCACTTTCGTTTGTGTTATGTTATTTGCGACATTATGGCTTATCTACTTCGTGACAGGTTTTAAATGTTTGTACATGTGGCCTCACGGCGATAAAGTAATTTGTGATTAGGTAACCGACAGAAGGCGGTCATTACTCTATTAAAGCGTTTTTCAACAGTAATCGAGATGGACGTGATATTTGAAGGCGCGATAATAAGAATTGAGATGGGTGTTGTCTGAGTGATTTGACAGTAGATAGATTTTTTTTTGTAGAGGAAATTCATTGTTGAAGGAGAATTGGTAAGAAAATCTCTAACTAATAATGATGATTTTTTTAACTTACCATAGTATGGACCAAAAACACGCGGACGAAGTTTTACGTCAGAAATACATAGAAAGGCTGAGTAGAGGTTTTCAAAGTGCTCAGTCTCATGTATTATGCCCTGTTTGCCTAATGTATCCGGTTCATTCATTCGTCATTGGCGTAATTGTATGCCGATAGAATGATTGGATGTTTGAATGATTGATGTGTGTATGAATCCGGAAGACGTCAATTGAAGTGAAGATATGGTTGAATTGAGTGTATGAGAATGTTTTAAATGTAGGACAGTGGGCAAATTAAATATTCAATGAGTAAGCAGATCGCTGTGGCACGTTTTGTTAAAAGGTGCGTTGAGCGGTCCGCGTGTGTACTGGAGACGATCACCATAGGCCCCAGGAGTAAAAAAGCGTCTGAGAGCAATTACTAATAGGGCAGATATTAACTGGACTCTTATTAACGTAATGCAATAACTTGATTAATGTTACCGAGTCTTTTTCGTGTTGTCCTGTTACTAATTAATATTGTTTAACTAATAATGTAATTATTAATTAGGTACTAACAGCATTTCGTTAGTCCGTTTCGAGGTCCGTTGAAGACGTTCAAAGAAGCGATTACATGGAGCCGCAGCCTGCTCGTTTGTTAATATGAAAACAAAAATAAATCATGAGCAATTTAAAAGATTAACGATGAAATTGCCAGTTCATTGTATTGTCATCACTTAGTAAACATCGAGATTGGTGTTGATAAAGCAATCTACGTTTGTTGTTTTTGATGATAATTGCAAAATGTTTTTATCAGGAACTATTATTATTCCTAGGGTAAGTAGACTGGGTAAAGGAATCCTTTGGGTAAGCAACATTTGCATTTATATTAAATAGGACTTATTCCTATTTGTTGTTATATGTGCCCCATATGCCATGGTCAAATGTGCCCCATTATCCTCAGTAAGCTTGGACGTCTATTTGAACGACTAAAGATCGACCGAATTTTGTAAGTGTTTACAAACCTTCGTGCAACGATAAGGTTGAGCTTGAGTTGGTAAACATATGTTGTCATGTTGGACCGATGTCGTGTAGACGCATCATCTTATGATGGCACAACAGTTAGTCTTAATGTCAAACAGCATAAGGTCTAAAATAGACTGTATAATTAGACATTGTAACATGACCTCTTGGCAATGTGCCTAGCCAAATTTGATAAAGCTTTGTCAAACATTGTTGTACAATGTTGTAACTTACTGATGTACTTTTAAGGATTACGATCAGGGATCGTCTCTGTGTCAGTGAATATACAAGGAGTCTTTTGTAATACATTTAATGTTTGGTTTTTACTTAGAAGAACTAGGGTATAGTATAGTAAAGTATAAGTGTAATAATACAAAGAATGTCACTATGGAAGAACAATGAGCACATTTATTGTTGTGTAATATTTATTTATTGCAATATGATAAGTGAAATATATAAACGTATTCTAAAACATTTCATATCCTAAGAAATTTTCTAGAGGGCATTTATAAATTTTATTAAACTATTAGAAAACAAGTCTCTGGGTGAGCACTTTTTACTAAGGCCTAGGGTAAGGACGAAGATATCTCTATGCGTGTAAATGGATAAATGAGTGTGTTCTGCGTATATTCTGCACATTTAGGAGTTTGTGTGCAAATAATAATAGTATGTATTTGATAAACCATCATTGTATCTCTTCTCTACGATCTAGATACTTAACATTAGAACAGCGTAGAATGGAGGGCACGCGATGGTAGAGCGTACATCGCCATTCGATAACATCTCTATCAACAATGTGGTAATAATTACGCAACAATGTAAGTCGTACACGTACATACGAGTAGTTACAAGATCAAAGAGGATCTTGCACGCAGTAGGTGAACGACATGCAATACTGTCGTTTGTAACAATGAGCTGTTAAAGTGCACAAAGAGCTCTACAAATTTCGCAACAATGTATATTATTCAGAACGAGAGATAGAGTCTGACAAATACGTACAGCTGGCATAGAATGAAGGTCTATTCGTAAAACTACGGAGTTCGTATAAAAATGGAAATTATTAATAATTCGGTTGCGTTTATACCTACTGGCTATAACTGCTTGTTTCTTCTTTACATTTCTCGTGATGAAAACATCAGTGAATTTTTAACAATGCTCAGTAAATACACGGTCATAGAAAAGTGTACTGTCCGCAAAACCGGTATTTTCACACTTTCCTGTAAATTGTTGCGAGCGCGACCGTTGATCGAGATGTACTGGGTTGAAATCTCGGATCGATTACTATTGGATTGTGTCTAACTAGAATTTCGAGTGAAAATTTCTAATAATGCCTCGGAATCTGGATTTGTCCCCGGTGTTTAGCAATACTCATCCTCTATTCCATAATGGGATGTAATCGTAACTGATGGAACGTGGGAGCGTACTACACTCCTTTTCCTACCTCTACGATGATTACAGGAGTTAAGTTACGTTTTCTGTAAATTGTTAATTTAAGATCTATGGACTATAACTATAATTGCATAGCGTTCTGATAATTATCTTATATATTTATATGTAAAATGTTGTGTCCCAATTTTGTATGATTATTGCTATGAAATTACAACCCTAGACAAATCACACTAGCTAAGTTAGTCTTTGAACTGGCGCCATGATTTTTTTCGAATTCCACATAGCTCAATGCACTGCGCCGACGCACGGCCTACCTTAGCCTGGGAGTTAGGGTTGGCACAATCATGATTTTATATAATTTCTTTTGTCTTATTTCTATTAAAATAGTTATAATCAATACAACCTGTTGAGTTGTTTTTCGCCTAGATTATTTTGGAACACCTACTGACCGATTGACCGATTAATCATCTACACTTTAATCGTCATACACTTGGACATATGACTTTACTCTGAATGATAAGGGTTTAGGCTATTGACCAAATGAGTGTACATTTTTGCAAATATACTATGTGAATAAGAAAAGTTCGAACATTAAATTTGTCTGTTATGAACGAAATATAATAACAGTATACACTGTACGAGTTATTTATAAGTTATTTTTATGTTGAATGATAAATAATTAATGTAACCTTAATGAAGTGTCATTATATTTACCAACATTTCACAAGTAGTGTCGTAAGTGAAATATAGTATAAGCATTTTTCTAAAAAAAACTTATGTATGAATGAATGGTTTGTAGTTTGTGACAATTGTTATGATTTATAAACCTATAATGATTGAGATTGGATGTTTGAATGTTTCCCGGCTAAAATAATTAATCGAACCACTATGGTGTGATATGTTTTTACAGATTCGCGACTTAATCACTTGGTAATTTCTCTGGCGTTTATATTTCTGACGTATTACATACATATGTCGATAGTGAAATTTTAACGCGGTATACATACATGCTTTAGTGGTTGACTACAATATGAAACATTTTTAGGATAACTCTCTTTTTTACTAAGTTCTCTTTCTGTCCGCGGCTTGCAATATATTATTTAAATAAATGAATATAGACAACCCTACTACCGCTCATGTGTGGGCATGAAGCTTTATGCGTGACGCAACAGCTCATTACGTTATAGAGTTCAGTTCTGTGGTTCCATTGCAGTCTAATCCCACAGCTGGCCCAAATATTGAATCGGTCAATCAGGAATTTTGGTATTTGAGTCAATACGTACATGTATATAGTTTAGGACAT
The DNA here is from genome assembly GCA_018245615.1 of Mimoniades ocyalus. Taxonomy (NCBI): domain Eukaryota; kingdom Metazoa; phylum Arthropoda; class Insecta; order Lepidoptera; family Hesperiidae; genus Mimoniades; species Mimoniades ocyalus. The sequence goes on from DWDV01002303.1 coordinate 6,902, forward strand.
ATATTTCTCTTACAGAATTGTAAGTCACTATCTCTCCTACAGAGAAAACACATATAAGTATATTCATTTTATTTCTTTATCTGCGAAATGTATGTTATCATCTAATTTGCATGTTTGTTGTCCTTTATATAAAAAAAAAACTGTTACAATCTTTACCGTAACTTTTTATCATTTGTATCAGTCGATAAGCATATTGATATTATCTGATAAGTTCCGATCTTACAGCATGTGTTTTGTACCGACAAGATCATTTTCAATTTACGCCTGCTACGAGAACATTATTTGTTCAATAGAGAACAGATTTTGAACTCATACACGTACTCGTAGTTATTAAATACTGAAGTATCAATGTTCTAGTGGTCTTTAATGTTCATTTGTACTCAACAACGTAAGCGTATGTGTTAAAATTCGCCCTAACTGATATTTATTTATTAGTTTGTTTAGTACTTAGGTAGTATTGCCTCATTAGCCGTGGTGGTTGTAAGCGCGACTGCCGATCGGGATGTACTACTGGGTTTAAATCCCGGGTCGGGCACTAATGGATTTTCTAATTCAGATTTTCTAGTTGTGTCTCGGAGTCTGGAAATGTGTCCAGTGTATGGCAATAGGCCACCACCTATTCCATGGTATAACGTAAATGTAACCGGTGAAACGAAGGAGTGTACTACACTCTTCTGTCTACCTTTTCGAGGATTACAGGCGTGATGTTACGTTAGTTGATTCGGTCATTTTTTTGTTCATTCATTAATTCTTTCATGCATTCATTTATTTAATAGGTAACAGGTGAAAAGAATAGTTATACTTTGTCTTGGATTGGGACATTACAGCAGATAATTTGTGACATCCCTTCTTTTACACCCAATCTTTGGTGGCATGAATTTAAGTATATCAGGTATACATAAAAATTGACCTATTCCCTAACTGGCAAAAATAGACAGACGTGCGAGAAACGTAAGATATGATATTAGTACGTGAAATTTCTTTTTACCGTAGTAAAAGTTCAATTTGTAATGAAACCAACCGCATGTTTATTATTGAGCTCTGAACTCCATCACAAGGAAACATGTAATTTTGGAATTACCGACGAAATTGTACGTAACGTAAAGTTGAATTAAAAAAATTGAAATTCGTGACCGCAGTTTTAAAATTACATCGGTTATTATTAATTTGATAATCTGACTTCAAAATAGAATTTCGCCGAATTTGACGATGATAAAAATTATTTGATAACCTTTAGCTTTAAATAAAGCTGATAACTTAGAATAATATGGCGATGAGGCTCGTGTAAAATTAGTTATTGGTTGATTTAGCTTAGGTATAATTTTAAAACTTCGTTTGTGTAAAATTGTATGACTTGGTATGCTTTATTTCGTGGACTGGAATTAGGAATTCCTGGTGCTTGCTCAGACTACTCAGTGGTCAAGGGAAATTTAACCATCTTCATCATCTCTTTGAATTTGATCTCGTTTCGGAAATTTGTTGTTGTGCGCCAGTACAAAAAATTCGACGATCTGGCGACGTTTCGTTAAGATAACATGTGTGTGAATGAAAGAATGGAATCCCTCGCACGAGAAGAATAGTTAACAGAAGTGTGTTGCAAAGTACTTGGCAGTTATTAGGGTGTCCATATATTAACTCGTGTTATTTAATATGTTCGCAGGATAGTCGCAATGCGGTGGTGAGAACGGCGTGATGATGAGGCTCGAGGCGACCAAGAAGCACCGCTATCATAACCTGCTGAATGACGACCACGCCAGTAAGTGTTACTCTTCAACTTTTCATTTCTTTAAAGTCAAATACGATATTTTCTTCACAACAATATACTCCGTTGAATCCTATACTTTTTAACTTCCCACATTTCATTTAGTGCAATCCGTTTTACTTCGTTTAGATTCCCCCACACTTTAAAGATTGCAAATCGCCACAAGTGGATCTCCGATGTGATCACTACCAATCACAATTCTGTGTAAACATATTGATCCTCAGAACAGTTATACAATATCCGTTATGGAAGGTATGAAGGTTTAACTGTGAGTTGGAAATGCTTAGGAGTACTTGATTGTAGCGAGGTGAAAGGAGTGTATACTTACTCGTAGGAGGAGAAGAAGTATAGACTTTCTCAGTACATGCTACGATGATCATGCTACATTGTCTTCGACGTTTATCTTCCAATAATGCATATAATGACAATGCTATATTTTCATACTTAACCTGATTTCCCTTGAAGAAAAGCGGATGCTTTGTACGGATACGTTGTAAAGTAGTTTCATTGTGGTAGCTGGTGAAATTGGCTTGTCATAAGTGTCGATACTATTTTTCTAGTTTAGAAAATTGGAGTTTTTTTATTTTTTTAATTTAGTTTAGTAGATATCGTGACTAAAATGCATGATGCTTACCGGCTTAATGGTCCAGTTGTTATTGAGCGTGACTACCGAGTCAAACGTTTTGGGTTCGATTCTCAACTGGAACCAAATATTGTAGTATTTGTTACGGAGTATCCTATGTTATTATAATTGTTATATTTTGGGACGTTGTTGATGTAGCTAATCGGTATTTCAGTAATACATTAAATGAATACAGTAGAACCTCTTTAAGTCGAACCTTGATAATTTAAAAACCTTCATAAATCGAAAACTCTAATTTTTTGGCGTCTCCCTTGAAGTTCGACTTATAGAGGTTCTATTGTATTTGCTACATACGTATATATACATTAAGTAGACACATGCGCTCACGCGCACGCACACCTCCGAACGCACAAAAAGCGTAATTACGCACGAAGGACGTGACCCTTCGCGATCGCATACAAAAAGACAATTGTTCATCGTTCCCATATTATAATGTAATGTTACTTGCGTGCGGCGTGTAACCGAACAATCTTACATAATGTTTGTTCTTTATTATGCATACCTACCATTTGTTGCTGTAATCTGTTTATTGAATAAAAAATGGACTGAAGCGTAGTCAAATGCTGTATCATGTAACGATGAATTAAGCAGTATTCTTTGTAATTACTGTGCAATTTAGGATGGTATGAAACATGAAACCTCTCATTGAAACATTATGATATGAGAAGGATAAATCGTTCTTTCCTATATCAGTGATACAATGATTATGTTAACAGGAAGTTATAATAACGTAACATCACGCCTGCGGAGGAGTGTAGTACACTCCCATGTTTCATCAGTTACGTTGACGGCCTACTATGGAGTAGGTGGTGAGCCTATTGCCATATACTGGGCACATATCCAGATTCCGAGCGACTACTAGAAAATCTAAGTTAGAAAAATCTAATAGTGCCCGATCCGGGATTTGAAACCAGGACCTCTTGATCGGCAGTCGCGCTTGCAACCAACACGACCAACGAAGCAGTCAACAACTAACATTAAAATATATTTTGGTTGACACAATTGTAAAACGGAAACAAGTCTTTAATGAGTATAATGTTGTAGTGAGTAATTGCTTAATTACGTACAATATATATGTAGTATAGATAGGCATGTACTATTTGTTGCTTAACATCTTCGCTTCAAAATATCAAGTGACGATCAGCGTACAAATTGACACACACCCTTTCACTATAGAATGTTCATGTTTGGCGTTATGTAAGAAGTAGGTTTGGTCATCATTCGGGCACGCGGTCAGCGTCGCAGAGATTTGCCTTTTCGGTTTCGTGTTCAGCATTTTCATATTTGTTCACTAAGTGACTGCAACCAGTAGTTTACTTGTAATATTAATTCTCTATTGTCATATCTCCCTCGTGTTCTCTTCGTCGTCTTCTCAGATGAGACGCGTATTATTGTAATGTTTTTCTCCCCTACGTTTTAGACAAGAGCTTCGCGTGCAATCAGAGAAATGTCTGCAGCCAAAATGGGGATATTAGTAGTGATTGCTCGGTGGAGAACTGGGTAAAAATACTAACAGTCTACATGCTGCTAAATTAAAATTGGTCTCATAGATTATATATCGGAAGCTGTGACTATGTTGTGCAGCTGTTGATTACCAACTCATTTGATCTCAATTTCTCAGTAATTTGGTGCTAAACTCTAGCCATCTTAGGTAGGTTGGCAGGTAGTAATTAACAAATTGAATCACTTAAAACAAAGCGCAATTCAACTTCTAATATCAAATATCCATAAGAGTTACTATATTTTGCACGTCAAGAGTTCATCAAATGACTGACCTGTTAGTGCAGCGAATAATTATTCTGATTGCGGAAAAGAAAGTTGTGCCTTCTTCCCATACAATATAAATGTTTGTTTATTGAGCAATGACAAAATTATGTGCAAATACATCTGTATACAAGTATATATTTACTCATACACTGTCAATTACCACATTGCCAGCTCTCTCGTTAAGAGTTTTGTGGCCGTGAATACTCCCAAGATAATATAATTATCTATACATGTAGATGCAGCAGCTCTTATTACTTTTCAGTCGCTCCATATTACTGTTAAATTGCGCACACATTTAATTTGACTTTATCTGGCATAATATAGGTAACAGTGATTGAAACATCAGTGAAACATTTCTAAATAAAAGAATATTATAATTGAAGCAATATCCTTTAATGTTTTTTCTCTTTACAGGTTAGTAAATTGTACCTTGTATTTGTGTAACATATTTCATGTAATTAGTTTTAAGAGTTTACATGATAACTTGAAATTAAATGTCTCTTTACAGAGCAACAACCTTGTTATTTGTTTAAATAAACAACATATTACATACATATGTATAATAAAACTGTAATTGATCGCTGTCTGTACATGGCAAATCTTAATATATATATTTTTTGTGTTCGTGTGTATGTGACTGAACTCCTCCTAAACGACTGGACCGATTTTGATGAAATTTTGTGTGCGTGATTGC
>DWDV01002304.1:0-11764 GCA_018245615.1 Mimoniades ocyalus
AAGCACACCTATGGAGTTTCTTTCGCCGCTTCTTCTCCATAGCGAGGCATTTTCCGAAGCGGTGGTAGTTTCATCTTAACGTACAAAAAGTGTTGTAATGAACCAATTTTGAATAAATGATATTTGAATTTGAATTTGAATTTGAATTAACGTTTACTTCATTCATGCCTGCTATATGGGATACATTGGTCTCCAGAGATTTATATGAACAGTGTAGTGTGAGATATTTCATGATTGCAATGTTGAAATAATAATTTTATACATTCTTTACAGGCTAGAAGAACATCTCAGAAAGCTAATAAACCTATTGAAAACTCAAACAATGGCTTCCAGTAGACAAATTACGACGTGGCAAGATGAAGACGACGGAGAAATTGCTGAAATTACGCACCAGATCGTGAAGGTTGCTTATTGCATTTTTAATCGATTTTCACGATATGATACTATTTTGAAAAAATAGTATTGATTCAATATTGGGTTGAAGTGAGAAAAAACTAAAAATTTCACAAAAGACATCACAAATGAAATTGAAATGAATGGCTTACCACGTGTACTGATACACACGTGTTCTGATCAATAAAATCGCTTTCCCTATAGAATATGATAAATCGGTATATTTCCGAGCAAATGCATTTTCAGGATAAATCTTGTACATGCTCCATTTAGGGGTCAGTCACGTGTTGATAGTGGTACGAGTACGTGTAATGTTTTTGGTGTTTGCTTGCGTGCGTGTTCTTTATGAGATCGACGTCGGTGTAATCTGCGTGAAAGAAAATACCATCGAGTACAATATTCACGGATTGTTCAAAATAACGGTAGCTTAATAAATTTTCAGGAGATTGAAGCGTTCAATAAAATGGATAAAGGCGGAGTACAAAACCGTTTGGACGTAGAAGTGTTAAATGAAAATGACTTGAAGAAACTTCTTCTGCCATCAAAAGATATCGTTGTCCACGGTGACCAGAAGTAAGGAACATTCTTTGATATAGAACATTATTAAATACATACTAAAATTTCGGAGTATACTTTACCAGCTGTTTTTATCTCAAATTATTTATCTCAGTTCTCTATAATTCATTGTTTTTTTTATTCATAAACCTGTACAGGCTCATAAATAAACATACGTTCTCACTGGCGTAATTTGAAGCGGTCCTGATTGTTCTGTTTCCTTACCAATCCTGAATCTATACCCGTAGGGAGCTACATCACAAGCTGGAACAAGAAATGCAGAAGCTCAGCTCAATGGCGGGAATGGTTCAGCTCGGGGTGAGCAAGCGGGAGTCGCTCGCGAGGACGCTGCATGCCGTCGCTGACGCCGCTGTGTACCTGACGTCCGTTGCACGCTCCCTCGGAAATCAAGTGAGACTTAATAAATAGCAATTTGTAAATTTACGGTCTGTGTCCAGTTAATTATTGCGAATTCATTTTTTGGTAATCGAAGTTTTACCTATATTTATTTTTCGGTGTACACTACACATTAGTTAGTTTTTAGCACTTGGCTAATTTAGATCACAATCGTCAACCCCTTGTTGTTTTGTTATAGATCTTTTCTCATAATAATAATAATATTTAAACTCAGTACCTCCAGGGTGAGATACCAAGATATAAACCATTGGTCTTAACATAAGAAATATATAATAACCTTAATAAAAATTAATAAACTTTGCATAGTGTACGTATATTGTGTTTTTTTTAATAGGATCCAATAAAAAAGGTCAGAATAGATGAAGCATCAGAGGGATTGTGTTCGACAACCTACAATCTACTTATGACAGCGGACTCAGCAAGTAGGGTTAGTATAATCATTATCCATTTTACTTTTGAGAACATGAGCATCTCTCGTTGGTGCTTCTGTGTAGTAGTATTTTATGTTAATATGTAAATCTGTAGGCTTTGTCTGTACATTTGGTTTTTTGTAAAATTTTCTAATAAATATTATTTTATTAAATCTAAATGAAATTCTAACATTTTTAATATTTAATCCATTGGTGAAACTGTTGAAGTGACGCGAGTGAATTTAAGTCCAAGCGCACAAAGGCAATCCATATTTTTAGATTCGATGATTTCTTTTCGACATGGTCTAACATGGTCTCTTTTCGTCTAACAAGGCTTTAACGAGTTTACAGGAGTAGGTATTATGTTTGAGAGCAGTTTGACGTTACAAATATTGTCGGTGAATTCTTATTATTATTAATTCAACTTTTCAAGTACATTTGAAAATAGCTGTTTAGTTTAGTACTCCTTCTTACAATTTCTGCGTGACAACAATCTTCAACTAGCATTTAAATTTGTAGTTTGTGTTTCGTCCATGGGAAATAACTCTGTATCGTTTCCATTGTACAGGATCCACGTAATCCCGATTCACGTCGATTACTTCACGAGGCTGCTCGTTTAATGAACGAGTCGATTACAAAGTTGGTGAGTTCTGAACTTTTTTTTTTATAATATGGAAGTAACAGACGAGCATGCAGTCCACCTGAAGGTAAGTGGCTACTGCCGCCCATAGACATTTGTAATCAACCCCAGATAAGATTACATTCATATCTCAGGTCGACCACAGATGCGCCTCTACACCTGAGGACTAAGTTGGAATGCCTCGAAAAAGTATGTCTCCCTTACCACACCCTTCAAACCAGAACACACCAGCGCTTAATATTGCTGTTATAAGGCAGAAATAGGTGTGGTGGTGGTGCCGCCGGAGTTAAACCACAGAGGGTTCTATCACCTTTGAACTTGCATTTTTTGTTCTGTGAATGGAGTGTCTGGAAAAAATACGGTTTTCTTGTCTTTTATTCCTGAATGAGATCTAGTCCTGGGTTCACATCCCGGTTCGGGTACTGTTGGATTTTTTTTACTACAATTTCTAGTTAAATTTCTTGTAATAACACTAAGTCTGGATTCACCTTTACCGTTGTGGGATGAAAATGTAACTGGTCAAACGTGGCAGTGTAATACACTCCTCTACCTATCTCTTCGAATGTAAAAGGCGTGATATTCGTTATTGTTACGTTTATACTTGAACGTAAGTTTCGATTTAGTTTATCTTCAAGTATATCTTTGTTTGTCTTTTAAACGTTTAACTTATGATTTAATCTGACCTATTGCTGTGTTTATATGCTTCTTACTTCCTCACATATGTAGAAGCACAATGGGCAATAAACAGTTAATATCGGAATAAATTTAGTAATTATTATAACACAAATCTTTTGACCACTTCAGTCTCGAATCATTTTACCTGAAGACCGGATGAAGCGCGACTGCAATGAGATTAATCGCAACCTGCAACTGCAGCAAGGTCTGCTGCAGACCGACTACCCCACCTGTAATTTGACGTATGCCGCTTGCTTAGAACCGCTGCAGAACCAGAATAATTTGCGTAAGCTTATAAAGAATTTATTTGTATTATTGTGTAGTACCTGCACATGAAGAACGCAAAAAATAATTATAAATTATCATATTCATTTATCTAGAATCCCTTCAGAACGAAGAAGCAATGACTCGCGAGGAGTGCAGTGCCAACCTGCAATACATAAGCTCCATGGTGTGTCACAGCGCAGAGTATGCTGCTCAATGTGGATATCTAGTAAGTTTCTGAACCTTATTTTGATACCATTTACTTTTAGAACATTAACATGACATTTTATGTTGTCTTGTTTCGATCTGAGGCCTTAGGAGTATTACTTGATTATGTCGTCCCTGAAAATATAAATTCATTTATCACTCCCTATTTAATTTTGCCTATTAATATCTGATAACCAAACTGTGGCATTTGAATATCTTGTTAGTGGTCCGATCGATTTATCGGGTATACTTGTGACACAACATCTAAATAATATCATTGTACTCGTAGGTAGGTGTATATGGGTTTAAGGAGCCACTATTTGTATATGTTCTAAAAGTAGTAAATGGGTGAAACTAGTAAATGGTAAAGTAAAGTAAACTAGTAAATGGTAAAGTAAACTAGTAAAGTAGTAAATGGGTGAACTAGACTCATATTCGAATAGTAATATTCATGAGATTATTGATATCGTTCTTTATTTATTAAATAGTTCAAAAGAACAATAACGATGTATTCATAGTGATGTGTCATCTTTAAACTGCCCGAAAATTAAAAAAAATATGTTTTAAAGTTTAGTTTTCTTTCAGCTGACACTTCCAGACCACTATCAGCATGTTGCTAAAGAAGGATTTTTGAACGTACCTCGTATTCGGAATATTATGAGCGACATCAGGATGGGCTGTTTGAAAATTATACGATGTCAAGATATTGAACAAGTTAGTTCATCTAATGCTATAGTTATTTTGATATGTCAAATACGTAGATCATAAAACTAATAGATCTGTAATACTTAGATCTCTAATACTTAGATCTCTAATACTTAGATCTCCAATACTTAGATCTCTAATACTAGTAGATATATTTTATACTAATAGATCATAATACTAATAAAATATTTTTACAAATAAAAGGATTAAAGTTAATCACTTTCTTCTCAGAAACATCAAGGTTTTTTGGTTGCTTTCAAAGCTTACTGGATTACTGTGCTAATTTTGTATAGTCATATTAGCTCATTCCCAGCGAATCAACAAAGAAACGAAATCCATGGAGATTTATGATGAGATAAAAATGATTGCACTTAGATGCAATCATTTTTAATCTATTATCAAAACCTCACTCGTATTTTGACTTATTTTGTTACCAAGATAAGCAGAAGTAATGTGACGTAATTTATCATTTTTAGGCTAAATATTTTCAATCGGAGGTAAACAAGCAAGTGGTAGATTTGAAGGAAGTGACACGAGAAGCTGTAGAGAAGATTAAGGATCCGGAAACGCAAAGAAACGTAATGGGGGGCTTGCAGGAACTCGATACCATTTCAAAGGATCTCCAGGAGTCTTTAACGAAAAGTCCCGGTGACATGGTAAGATTTTAGCTAAGAAACCTGTTTTTTAAATGCAAATAATTCTATTTTGGATTGATTTAGATTTTCCAAATATAAATAATTATAATCATAGAAGTGAAACTCTTAATCTTTGCAATAAATCGAATATACGAGTACGTTATGGATATATCTTAAAATGCAGTTTCTGTTTAAATTGGTATATGTTTGAGTACTTATCCTAGATCTACTGGATTCATTTTTTACGAGAATAGGGAAGTTATAATCTCTCTTTAAAATATATTTTTATGTTACAGAAAACAATAGGCCCGTTAGCTTCCAAACTGCTTGACGCTGCGGAAGATCTCAATGTTTTAACCAAGAATCTCACAGTTATACCACAAGTGAGAACTTCTGCCGAATGCAAATCACGTTCTGATGTAGTTATAAATAATGCCAAGTTAGTTTTTTTATATTTTATTTTCGCCAGGTCTATCTTAGGATATGCCTCGACAGCAATACATATTTCTAATTCATCATAGACCAAGAATTATTTTTCTCCAAATTGCCTTTCGTCACGTACATATTTGATAAAAAGTAATTGGAGCGAAACAATTTTACGGAAATCGATATAGAATCATTATCACTTTTATGGAATTTCAAGAGTCTTTATTAATAACGTGCCCAACATGATTTTTAAGTAAATGTAGTAGTAACCCGAGTAGAAACGCAGAAAAACCTAGCCTTATAATAAATCATCTTTCAGAAATTTGATAAGCAAGACACAGGACTTGGTAAAGCAAGTGGGCTCTTCAAACCAAGAAGTGTTGACGTGGAAGATGTTCCATAGTGGCAGGGGAGATCTAGTTAAAGCTTTCAACGACTTTGTAAAGAGTATAATGTAAGTGACTCTAACCTTATTAGTAGTTTTGTAATCTACAGAATGTCTATTTAAAATTTTTGATGTTACCATTACATTCAGTCTGTATCTAAAATCTTTTAGATGACTTCGTTTAGGTATAGAAGCACAAAAAACATCAAAGGGAACTGTATTGCTTCTCAAATGTATTCTGTAATTATTTTATATTAATCCCTTCATAGGTTGGTAGTTAATTACTTAATTGGAATCTTGGAATTTACTTAATTGGAATTAAATCTTGGAGAATTTTCAATCAACACATTCAAGCTATTAGTAGGGTCAATTCAGTCAATATCTGCTTGGATGGATAAATGGATGTAGTTATTACATGCTCAATTTTTTGTGTCATGGTACTAAAATGGTCATCAATAAATATATATTGAAATTCCTTGTTTCATTAAAAATTCAAATCATTAAAATGTTGTCGTATTAATGTTCTTTGACGAAATATATGTTTGTTTCTTTCACTCGCTTCGTTTTCAACCTGAACTTAAAATTCTTCTCAGACAGGAGCAGAACAGTTTAAACAATTCTGTTCATAAGATGGATATTTGTTTTCGTTTTCAAGTGTGTGGATTGTGTTATTAATATGTCATATGTTATGTATTTTGTCTAATTCCACAGTGACAACGGACGTCGGGCTGGTTTTATAGAAAGAAAAGAAGAGTTAATAAAGGAAGAACCTCCGAAGAAGACCTTCATACAAATACAGTACGTATAACAAATGTCCTATAATTTTTAACGTGTTAACTGCCATAGATTTGTAGCAATGATCGTTAAGTTTCCCTCGTCTCCGTCGACTTTAATATCGGTCTTTAAAGTTAACCAAAAAGTTATCATGAAATCCGTAAAAATAATAATAATAGTTTGAGTAAAGCGTATATATGGCGTATACATATTAATTATAGAATGTGTGATCATAATAACTGAGTGTTTTGGGCTTAGCAGAAAATTTTAGGACGGTTTCATTCGATTTTCAATTCTTATACAGTTCAGTGCACTATTTTTATGAAGCAAAGCGAAAATATCCCTACGAGGTATAGTTGAAGCGTGATTACATGAAGTTCCTTAAAAATAATTAATTGGTTCAGATTTCGCTGCTTTCTCTAGTATGAGATTGGTAGAAATGTTATAGTTTTGCTCACATCGTTTCAGGACGATAAATATTTAACACCAGGAGAACCGAATATAGTTGTGATCAGCATTAATACAAAAAATCGCTTGTTTTAGGCTCGAGCTCGCTAACAAATGGTTGACGAGCCCCGCTGCCAAGCCAGATGTTAAGTCTGCTGGCATCCAAGGAGTGAAGAATATCATAGAATTGGCTGGCAATGTAAGCTTTTTATTTATGATCTTGTTTTCGCTTTATATTAAATACCAAAGAGAAAAATGTTTACATTTTGCCCATTCTATTTCAGCATAATACAAATATTATCGGGGATTTATTATCATCGGCATGTTTAATGTCACTGATTACACCGAGTTGACCTGTGAGGAGAAAATTTGGTTTTATTTAAGGCTGGGTGATGCTTTTAGATTATTGTTATGGATTTAGGTGGTGGTGAGCTTGAGTCAAAGGGGAATTTCGGTGGAGAGTTATTAACGAGACTGTTGCTATTATAATAAAGTGCTTGAATATTACTCATTCTCATCTCTTTATCTCTTACTTATTTTATTCTCACTTTGCCAATATGTTGTGACAAACAAAACATTTATTTCCGGAACAGATATCAGAAGACATGAAAAGTGAAGAAAAGCTTGATATGCAGGGCATAATTGAGGAAACCAAGGAACTCCTGAACAGTTGCACGAATAAATACAACAGTGAAAAAGCCAGGTACAAGAGTATTTTCTAAACTGAAGTGTTATTTATATTGTTAAATAAAACATACGTTTAGCTAGGTATTGGATTGGATTTTTGTAGCAGGTTGGAGGAATAGTTCAAAGAAATAACGTGGACATTGTAGTGACTGGAGTGAGAGTGGTGATGAAATTTTAATTGAATTTTACGATCCTATATAAAAATGAGATAACGGTACTGTTGCAGTGCTTTCTCTTAGCCGTATACCTACTCCTAGGGGAGTAGTCGTGGTCATGGATCGTCTAATGGGTTGGTTGAGATATTTGCGAGACCTCTCCACCTCTTTCTATGGAAGTGTAAGTAAAAAAAAGACAGCGTGGAGGAAAAGGGAAGATCTCCCGCCAGGCGATGTCGCTGCCTGGGAACCGCGGTCCGAATATGTTAACTTCGGATCTTCTATATATACTGTGATCCTATGGAACTTCGATAGGGCGATTCAGGATGCGTCCTCTGATTGGCCAGTCTCAGTATGGCGCATGTGACGTAGTCTATTGTTTACTATACTCGGTGCTCCTGGTTTATGCGTGTTCAGCATTTTCCATGTGAGGCGCGCGCTCATATGTAAGTAACGCGCCGCTACAATAGTAATATATATAACATATTGTGATAATGAATACATATAGACGACCTCGATTATAAAACAGCTTTTAATAAAGGAGGAAATTATAATGTTTATATTAACAATTGCATCGGTCGTCCAGTGGTTGCAAGCGCAGCTTGTCTGGCGAGAGTTTCTGAACAGCGGCAGCGGGAGCAGCGGCTCGGATTCTGGACTTGTAAACGGTGCATAGCAATAGGCTCATCCTCTATTCAATGTAACGTATAATATATAAACCAAAACATGGGAGTATTACACTCCTTTTTCTATTCCTATGGGGAAATATACATACTCCTATAAATTCGTGATGTTGTGTTATGTTATCATAATAAATATAACAAGGAAATGACAATGAATAAGAGTACCGATTGACATGACAGGTTGTGATTTGGCGCACAACAAAACTTGCTAATGCGAGCATTCGTTGAACTTCTGAAAAAAACCTTGTTTTAACTTTGAGCGGTCCAGATAGTTAATCTCATTCCGTGATTCTCCGAAGCATGTATTGCGAAAGTGCGCTCGGTAGCGCTTAAGTAGCCAATGGCAGCGCTGTGTACTGCGCAAGGATGATGATATCACTCGCGCGTATCATCAGATCCGATCGTCGTGATACGCGTCGTCGCGATGGCCGCTCCGCCGACACGAGATCTTAATGTACGCACCGTATAAAAATATACCGGACACTGTCATGTGTCAATTTCGTAGATAGATAATTATGATAACCGGCAGCCACTTAAGATAAACATTATATTAATCCTTTAGCTGAATGGTATGCAAATGTGAAGGCATGTAGAACAAGAGCAGTGGTAATTGCTAACGGGTTAAAAAAATGTTCTGGCATTTAAAATTCTTCTTATGGCTATAATATAACTTATACGAATATAAAACGTGACTATGGGGTAAAATAAGATATGATACCTACATATAAACAGGTTTTAATCATTTGAAAGTTTAATTTATTCCAAACAAGTAACATCGTCGGAATGAGCATTCACCACTAGCTTATTATAACTTACTATTTAATTATAGAGTTATTAATGGCAATTGTACATATATGCAAGGACGAAAATTCGCTTACCACGCGACAAGATTTAACAACTCTATGGATTAGCTTATCTCATAACTACACTAGGACGTTAATAAATAATAGTCCCGAGGCACGCATTCGTGCAATGAGTAAAAAATAAACAGATGTAGGTATAAAGGGACACGCGAGATCGGACGACGCCGTAAGTAATGGGTGTGCGGGTGTGCGCGCGCTCCGCCATCGATTGCGAGCGTTATCTCAATAAAGAGCAACAGAGTGCGTTCATTAACACTCTGACACGGCGCAATCATAAATTGCGGAACCCCGCCGCGGCCCGCACGCCTACCCTCGTGCTCCTGCACCCTCGGTACCTGGCCCTTAGCCCGCATCTACTTTTTGCCATTTCCATTGTTTTTGGTAGATACCCCATAAACCGTAACGGCCCGATCTCTGATATGAGCGCAGGTGTCGCCCTTCGCGCGTTTCACCTTAATTACATACGTTTTTAACAATCTATGGGTGTGTAACATGTACATACATACGTATACTAAGTCCAATTGGCGCGAACGATAAGCTCACAGCTGCACCGAATTAGCCGGATCCTCGTTGATTTGTTATCTAATACGGTTTTTTTTTACATTTAAGACCACGATCATTTCTGCTTTAATGGAATCCTGAAAGCGGGCGCAGATAAAACTCAAATTTGATGCGACACAATACATGGAAACTTAATTTAATATTCGTGATATATAAAGTCATTTGTCAATGCGAAGGCAATGCATTCATCACTAACAGGTATCAAACGTAAAAATAAATGTGAATAAATCGAAACGACGAAATCAACAGCACTAACTGTCCGGAGCTATCGCCGGTACATAAAATATATCGTATCCAAACTTACAAACATGGGAAGTCATTAAAGCAACCGGCATGGCACTTAGGGAACTCCTATAGCCGTCTGGCCAAGCATAAAGATCAATATCTGTGTGGCTCACTGCCAAATCTTTTTAATATCGTCCCAGACGCGAGTGAAGAGTGGTCGGCAGCGATAACAACAAAACTATTACGTGCGCAGTTCGCTCGCGAATTGGTCAGGAGGCCGGCGCTATCTATCGGCCGCTAGTTAAATCTTATTGTGAGACACAATGGGGTATAATGGTACGGACAGACTTAACTTCGGGCACTTTTGAGTTGGCGTATAAATTCTGACTTTGAAGAGATCTCGCGATGAACTTTTAATGACTGCATTTTCAAAGGATATCCGCGATAGTTTGTGAAAATGAAGAATGTTGACGTCGAACAAGTTCCACCTTTGAGTTGACAGAATCATTTACATGCATTAAGACGTTATCCAGTAACGGATATTTGTATTAAAACGGGGCTAAAACTGTTCAGTAGTCACATAATACTTACCTACATGTTTTTCATCATATCCGATACTTATATCACACTCTCCTCATATCTAAAGATTTATTGTTCCAGTATACACCGTAATCAAGAAAAAACGTTTATTTCATAAAAAGGTATTACAACATGTAAATCAAATATTGTCAAAACATTAAAACGCCAATAATATTGTAATGTGTCAAAATGCCCACCTTACACTTATTAGCACTTCAAAAGGCATAATCCGTGAAGTGGTTGCGGCTGTAAAAGGCAAATTTCATCGTAGTCTATTAAAAACAACATCGGTTCGCTAAATTAAGTGCCTCAATAAAAAGGCGCGTGAATGAAAGCGTTAAGTTTCACACCGCGTCGCCGCCGCGCCGCGACCGCGACCAAACGAACACCTATTATCATAAAGCAAACAATAACGTACAAAAAATCAACAGACATGAGCTTTAATGATTTGGTAGTTCTCAGGGTGAATGCTAAGTAAGAGAGGGAGGAAACGGCCATAAAGTTAGTTTTATTATGGGCTATTCAGCGATATGCCAAGAACAATTTTTTTGTCTTACAAAGCACATAGTAAATAATATATACAAACATAGTTTACAATGTATTAGAAATATTAAAACTAAATTACATCGAATCATTTCGTTATTATTATTGTCTCTCCGTCAAGTCCTTTCAGACGCGACGTGTGTGCCATACAACGTTTGGTAATTAAATTATGTTCTTTAAAAAGTTCCGTGACGATATCCTTTAAACTAAAGCGAATACAAAACGAGACAAATAACGCATCACGACGACATAAAACAACAGAGTTACACAACAAACGGACCGTTATTCGACACCGAGCTAATATTTGTGTGGTTCTGAACGAGTCGTGTTTCCATTAAAACAAACTCGTTCGGCGAAACAAAACCAAACACGTGCTTGGTCATTAGCGTCACGCAAAACTGTTCGCAAAATTGCGAATTTTATCAATATTGCAACAATACCTCCCCAAGCACGATCCACTAACAATATTCAGTTAACTAACGAGTTTCAGTTTGCCTGTACTGTACATAGAGTAATTTGGAATAAGAAACCTGAG
>DWDV01002305.1:0-11763 GCA_018245615.1 Mimoniades ocyalus
AGTAACTGGTGAAACGTGGGAGTGTTCTACATTCCTCTGCCTACCTCTTCGAGGATTACAGGCGTGATGTTACTTTTAGAATACAATTGTCGTATCCTTAACTTGTGCCGTTAATGTTATAATCTTGACAGTGGCAATTAATACAATGGTTAACGTCTATTAGTAATCCAGCAGTGGTTGAAATTGGACTACAATTCATTAGATTTGAAATCTGAACGTTATTAAGGTACGCATGTCAAAGGGTTTACTTGTATAAATGTCTACATTTATTTTTTGACCACAGACCATTAGGTATCTGACATTATGAACATAAGGAATGATTATTTTATATTATTCATTTTAATGTATTTTTTATATATAATACACAGTTTCGTTAATACAATTATATAGATTACTTATTTTCAATTTTGTTAGATTAATAGAGAAAGAAAAGTGAATATCGATGGCAGCTTTTTTAACATTAAATCATACACCTGGCTAGTTGTCTGAACGCTATACTGTCTTGTACAAAGATTGTCATTTTTAATATGAACGAATCAAGGCGTAACCCTGTTACAACGAACCCCTAATTACTCAGGCATTGACGTCAATGAAAGTTGTAAAAAACAAACAAAGTTACTTCAATCAAATGGAAAATAATTACAGGCGAACTGCGATGTCGTAAGAGGCAGTCGTCTTTTTGAAATCTAATTATGTTACGTTAACAGTTAAAACTCAGTGCCGATTTCAGGTGCGGACACCATATAAAGTAGGTACCTATAGAAGTAATTGTGAAAATTTTGAAAATACGTAACTCGTTTTTCGTGTTATTTTTGTGGATGTAAAACAATCTGGGAAAAGAGTTACGTTGTGTAAAGTGTGTTGCGCAAAAGACAATCTAAACGATATATACGAGTAGGTATATTTTGTTAGCCTTAATACACCGCCTTCCAAGTGGGTTGGAAACTTCTGTACTTGATTAGTTCAGAAGCACCGCTACTGTAATTATTTCTAATACTAATCTAACCTAACCTAACCAGCAGTCTGCAAGGTTTTGTCTTGAAGTACCGTTGAGAGATACGCTGATATTAGAACCTATCTACAATGGCATAGATATCAGTGGCATAAAGTTCAACAACACTCGAGTGTAACATTTGATTGGAATCATATTAAACACAGTGTATTTATTTGGAATACAATTTAAATATTGTGGTTTTTAATATCTAAACAAGGCCTTTCAATGTTTTTTGTAGTGTACATTAACATATCACATGTAGAAGTTATTCAAATGTATCGATTCTTCCTCGGTATTTCCATATTCTCAACAAATATAATTACGTTCAGAATCTCCATCTGGAACAATACGTTCTCGATCCAAGACGGAGGGTGTCTACGAGTAAATCCGACCATATTTCAAGTGTAACGCAAGGTGAACAGAAGGGTTGTATAATTGTCCGGGGGGGTGAGTGGGGGTGGTCAGTGTTTGTGATTTGTAAATGGGTCCAGACCTTAGCCCTTCCTGAAGACGGGGATATATCACGCGCTTCAAACGATAACTTCGTTTTGGGATTTGTGTAGAGCTGTTATTACCAGTCGTTATTGATATTAATTAAAACTACAGGTTTTTATATTTGTATTATAACGAGATAGAAAAAAACAACTTAAGCCATGTATGTAGATTACCTTGCAATATGTATTATGTTAATTTAATATACAAATAATTCGTTTCTAATGATTTAGTAATTAAAACATGGTGGCAAATGAGAACACGTACAGGAAAACGACATGTTGGAACACCATACAGTTTAACTTTTTACTGGGCCTGTTTGGTTTCCCGAATCCTTTGAAGAATAAAAACATAATATGTATTAAGTCTTGAAACAAATTATAGATACTGTTACTCTTTTATAGCTATCCTTCACAATTTAACTCCTATTCTCAATAGAATAAACTACTCTGTCTAATCACACTGAATTAATACACATCACATTAATTCAGCACCAAGAAATCCACATACAAAAGCATTAGGCCAGTACAATTGTCTGCGGGGATATCTTAGAGGGTACAAAGGTTCCCTCAAATTGGCAAAGTAAGTGTGGTCCGAACAGAAATACATTATCTGGGAGGATGCTGCGATCGCAAGATTTATCACTTTCGGACCTTCCGAGGCCGCTCTATTTCCTTGAGGATTGTTTCGTTACTGTGCTTATGATGTTTTACGTTAATTATAAACGTAAGTAGGCCAACTTATGAGTAAGTTAAATACTGTTGAAATAATTATAAACGTAAGTAGGCCAAACTTATAAGTAAGTTAAATACTGTTGAAATAATTTCTACTATTATATATCTTACACCTTGGGACATCCCCACACATATTACGCACTCGGTGTTCTTCTTCGTCATCATCATTAGCTTATCCCTGGCCACTGCTGGACGTATGCCTCCGCCAAAGAGCCCCCTGTCCTCGCTTGTGGCATCCAGCTTCTGCCTGCTGCCCGTCGCAGACAGCCATCCCACTTGGCGGGAGGCTGTCCTACACTACATTTGCCGCGGTCTCCAGTTCAGACCTCGCTTAATCCACCGGTTGTCAGTTTTTCGGTGATCTTCGCTGACCTCATAAGGACGCTTGCGTAACCATGTATTAAATCTTATTTTGGGTGCCAGAGTTCAACCAAAGCGACAACATGTCTCTGTGATCACTGTTCATGAGTTTTATAATCCATGTATCTACTTTGTTTTTGGAAATAAATAAATATTATTATTATTATCATTGTACACTGCATTCAGTGGAATGTAAACTAATGAAACGTACTGCATTGCACTTTTCTGTATACCTCTTCCGTGGTAACAGGCGTGATGTTACGATTTTGTTAATGCATTACCTTTTTATTGAATAACATTAGTCACTTTTGAATGATATTTTCTGTTTCGCTTATGACTTTTTCTATTGAAGAAAGTTTGATTTATTTTGGATCAGATTCAAGTGTTCAGGACAGGTCGCTCCCGGGATAGGCAGAGAGAACCAAGTGACAAATATCTCTACTCTTACAGACCTGCCGCGACTCTACTACATGCATCACTCTCTACATACATGCATGCCATACTAATCCCATTAGAGTATCCTTGTCTCATTATTATAATATTATCTATTATGTTCATAGTTCTTAATATGAAATTAAATCTGAATCACATCAGAGAAAAGAAACAGTTGAGTCCATTTCAATAAAAACTGAAAATTTACAAAATTTTTAAAATTCCTTTTTGATATCGACTATCAATTCTCAAATTGTCAATCCACATGCAGAAACGTGGTGTCTGATGCTCGTAGGACGCGTTCGTTAAGATAATATAATTTTGCCTAATCGTGGGATATAAGTTGCATTCATATATATTTAAATAATATGTAATATTTAAATAATATGTCCATGTATATTAAATAATTTGAAATCATTATACATACAAATCTGTATTAAATACTATAATTGCAATAAAACGCTTACCACAGTTTCCCCTTCATTCTCACACGCGTTTATACCGAACGAACATCTCTACAATTTCCACTCGACTAGTTTTTTAATGGGCGCGTAAATTCGAATTGCTTAGTAGCGATAGCATAAAATAACACTTGCTCTGCGTTTCTCACAAAACGGGCATTCGTGTCGGGCGTTTAGCATTAAATATATGTTTTACCACCTTATAAAGATTGCGTCCGAGATGCGCCCGCGGCATGCGGCACGAACCACTTGCATCGCCTACGACACTCGGACCTCTGCGCCCGGAGTGGTGTGTCCAATTGGAATAGATTTAATATACTTTTTAAGAAAACTTAATAGGTTTATAAGTTAAAGAAAATTTGCGAAAAAATGTTGTGTCTCTGCCTACCCATTCGGCGAAGTACAGGCGTGATGCGATGTTGTATTACTTTGTTATTTGGTTAATACATTAAAAAAAGTTCCAATTAAAGTTCAAGAAATCAAATGATCATCTATTGTATGATCGATTCATTGTATGATCTATTTATTGTATGATCTATTTACGAATGATTGATTTGATTGTCTCATGTCTCAGTTTTCCTTAGTAAAATAATAATTATTCTACGGCGCCGATAATTACTGATTTCCTGTAATTGCTTAATTTTTTCCTTTTTTTATCCCAACTCCTTGCCTGACAATTTAAATCAATACTCTTGTATCGCACTATCTGAAATTTGGTTTTAGAAGTTTGTTAAAAGTCATCTAACGTGATGCTTAACAACCCAAGTGCAATCAGCGAATATATTTTCGAAGTCTAATCCTAGAAGGAGTATGCTAATTCCACTTAGTATCACTTATATTGAAAATATTTTATCGAATCAACTTATGATATATCTTCTGTGTTATAGTTTTGTATCGTAATGATACAGTAACCTCAGAATTATAAAAATGCAAATTAAACCTCTTTAGTCGAAGATAAGATAGTGTTGGCACTCATTACAGGAAGCCTACGTCCAGGTGTAAATTCACATAGTATGAAGTTAATTACGGTTACATTTGTGATTTGATTCGGCTGGCACTAATACGCTATATGACCGTAACATCGTAACATCACGTCTGTAATTCCGAAAAGGTAGGTAGTGGAGTGTAGTACACTCCCACGTCTCACCAGTTACGTTTACGTCCCACTATGGAATAGGTGGTGAGCCTATTGCCATTATCTGGGCATATTTACAGACTCCGAACGATAACTAGAAAATCTAAATTAAAAAAATCTTAGATTTGAACGCAGGACCTCCCGATCGGCAGTCGCGCTTGCAACCAACGCGAACAACGAGGCAGTTACGCTATATGAATTAATTTTAATAAGCCCTTTGCGATTTTGTTAAACGCACATAGCTCCTGTGCTGTATTGCCAGCACACACGGCCGTGTGTGAGCGTGATGGCGCAGCGTGACTCGCGAGAGGAATGTTTATTGCGGGCCAGTGTTGTCATTAACGGCTAGTTATGTAAACGGACTTTTATATTTCCTTGGTTAAGGGTATCGGCGGGAAAATTTTATTTATGAGTCAAGTGAAATATCTTAAGAATAGTAGAAATATTAAAATAATTTATCTTGACGTATAAAACTGTCATGTAATTATGTTGTTAATATTGGGGCAAGGTCATCCTTACTGTTTCATTGTTGTCCTGCTGTAATCTTGCTTGTGTACTATGCCGTAAATGCTCAAACTGTAGTTTGTTAGTCCTCTGGATTTTTCTAGCCAGCTATTGATCCGTTTCTTTTGATTTCATTAAAAAATAAATGTCCTTTATGCAGATTTAATAAGTTTACGATTTTAAGTATGATTCTTAAATCAATATTATTGTTACGAAACAGTGTTTAACTCGCAATAGCATTTCAAAAATGTAGGTACAAAAAAATCATTATATTGTAACCATTTGTTAACTAACCAAATCCTAATTAGCTTTGAAACAACCGGTCCTTGTCTCAGGCCCTGTGATAGATACATCCCTACCCTTCGGTTTAACACTTTAATACCGCATTAATTTTAACCGCACACAATCAGATATTTGTTTTAAATTATGGTAATAAAATGTCTGTGAGAGTCACGAGCGGTGCGCGTGCGCTCCGACGCGAATTGGATCGGGATCGGGATCGGCGCGGCGAAATTACGTTATATGACGGATTTGAATTTAAATAGAATGAGAATGTTTGGGTTGTTCTTTTTTTAAATGTTGTTTAAAGAGTGATTTGTGTTTTTTTAATATTGTTCTTTTATGGTCTATAATTTTTATCTTGTGATTAAACTTTTTATTGTATGTAAAAGTCGCTCTTTTGATTTAGTTTCCTTGTGCGAGTTTTATCCTTTGTGTGAGTGATTTTTTTTTAGGAAATACAGGAATTTTGTTCTGATAAATCGGGCTTCTCTCGGGCTTCACACAGTAGTGTGAAGGACAAAGTTATTAATTTTTGCCGAGAAGGCACTTATTAGGATAGATTTTTGTCCAGTATTGGATTGATACAGGCTTATTATGATGATACCAAAATTTTACATCACTCTCATTAAGTTTCAGCGTATTCGAATAATATTTTAACTATAACTTTATTGTTTTCCATTTCATAAAGCCGTTAATTTTTATATTTTCTGTATTGTGTTTTAGTGTTAAAAAAATTGATCAAAGAACAAGAAACAAATGTGAAATTATTTATTTGTTTAAATATTTGAAATTATTTATTTATTCGTTGCTTTCGAGCTTTAAATACTTTATAATTACTGTGCTTATTTGTTTACTAAAATAATCATTATAAAATTTCTTGTTATAATAAGTAATTAGTGATAACCTTTATATATAATAGATACATGTACCAATATATGGTAAACGTAACATCACGCCTGTATCTCCTAGAAGGGTAGGCTGAAGAGTCAGAGTACACACACTGCCACGCTTAACAGTTACTTTCATATCCCACCAGGGAATATTTTTTCTCAACAGTAATTTTAATAACAGTCATAATAATAGTTCTATTTCAGACAATATAATCAACACATAAGTATAATCGAATATAGAAGGCCATTACATGCAAATTTTGAACAAAAACTTTAAGAACCACACTTACTTCATTATCGCTTAAAAAGCTTAAGTATTGACAGAGCTCCGAGCTTAAAATTATTCGATCTATAAAATATAATATATGAGTCTTTACAGCATTTTGACATGTGTAGAAGGTTGAAAATAATACAAATTTTTCATTATCGGTGTCATATGTAAACACCCAATGAATTAAGTTTAAAATACTTGTAGGTATGCCTAAGGATTGTCTTCGACCTTCAGTATCTACGAGTACATCGTTGAGTTGAAAACTCTACGTATATATCTAGGCCACTTTATCGACTCCACCCGCAGTTGGTCGAGCGCATTTGAATAACTATCACGAGTTAATTCTTCAGATAAAGACCGCCATGTTGGCTGCGGCCGCTTCCGCCGGATGTCCAACTTGGACGGATATTCAAACTCGACCGGAAGTAGATGGAGCGGCGACATATATTTCGAATTTGGATCTATTGTTAGTTCGAGATTGTTTGCAACGATATTTGAATGGATCTGGTAGGTATTATCTTTGATGTAAGTATTTTGATTTCAAAAATATAAAATGTTTTCGAAATTGTAAAATATAACATAAATATACCTATACCGATAGTAAAGACAAAATTTTTTCATTTCTAATATTTAAGTGAAAACAGCAAAATGTTCGACATTATTGGCAAAAATTACAAAATCTGACGTTTCGACCATCCATCGCTCTAAACCAGAAAACCCATGAAGTAGGTTTATCCATCATCATCATGATCATCCTCATCACCCCCCTATTTGAGTCAACTGCTCCCTCCCCCTCGACCTCCCCCAAAAATGCCATCGCGCCCTATCTTCAACTTACGCATCTATTGAATTAGGACTATCCGTTGATTAAATAGAAAATACAAGAAACCATCTAACTCCAAACACCTCTCAGCTAATAATATTTCTCAAAAATAAATATAACATTAATAATATAAATCGCAATGATCGTGGTACTTGTTGAACACGTGACCGCAGCGCGGTGTCCGTCACGACGCGCCGGCCGGCACCGGGACTGCGATATCGCGGAATCTCATCTGGCCCTTCAGCAATATATATTACGTGGTGCGATTTTATTTACGTCATAAACGAGCATATGTACTTTGTTGCTGATCGTACATCCATAGGTGAATGCTTCATACAAACATGGCCAATGTTGGCTGCATGAACCATTGAGGATATTTTAGCTGTTAACAATTTATGACTAAGGAGCACTAATATCCTAGTGGTTTGAATGTCAGCCTCTCATTCCAAAGGTCCTGGTTCAAATGCCGGCGCGCACTTCTTTACAACATGTGCGTTTTAAGATTAAATATCATTTGCTATAGTGGGTGAAGGAAAATATCGTGCGGAAAGCTGCATTCCTCAAAAATTGTTATAAAAAAAATATTGTCTAAAGGGCGTAAAGGCCCTAATCCTGCAATCATGAGAAGAGACCCAAGTTTGACGAATAAAGGGCCAAAAAAATATTTACAACTAGCAATAAGTACTCTCTGTCAACTCTGTAAGTGATTAGGCTTGATCATATAATAATATGTTCTCGAAATTTTTCTAGATAATTTTAATAGGTATATATTGATATTATACAATTAGTCTATTTTATCATCCAAATTATACGTCCGATTAGACGTCGGTCACAAACTACTCCTTAGTAATTCCTGGCCAAAAGTTACCTGGTCGTCGGTGTAATTGATTTGGAATAGAATTGAATTGGAATCTATACAATTGAAATCTGTTTGATGCATATTTCACATGCACAGCCGGCAATCTGTTAATAAATTAATCGTTTCCTTAACATTCTATTTAGTAGAACTCTACATACATGCTGTTTATATGCACTTTTTTAATGAAAATACTTTATAACAATGGTATCTACATTGTAAGATTATTTACAGAAACCGCCCTGTTATCTATATGCCTCAGATACTTGGAGCTTGTTACAAATATTATTTCTGCAAACTAACAGTCCAATTAAGATATTTGTCTAATTAGTTGTGTTCGCTTGACCGAGAGTCGATCTTGGTTAGGGCGCGATCTCACTGAATAAACCTTTGTTCACAGTATATTCATATATGAAACCGTTGATTAAACAACAGTTAACGCACGGTTAAAGAGGGATAACAAGATACTGCTATATTAGAATTCAGTCTGTTTTGTCTCACTTTAAAATCAAATTCTGAACATGGAAGACATCATACATACATACATATCTTCACGCCAGGTCCCTTGCGGGGTAGGCAGAGAGCACAGAGTGCCAAATATCTTAATTATTAATATCTTAATTCAAACATCATAATTATTCTTACCAGAAATTGATCAAATATTTAATGGTAACAATATTTAGTAATTATCTTTAATAGTTACTTTAAGATTGGTTGTCATGTATGGAGGTTTATTTGATTATCTGTTTCCAGTGACTACTAATTTAAAAATAATATTGCATAAATAACTTTATATCATAAACCAACTTTTGGTATATACACAGTTTATGTAAGGTTGCAAACTATAATAAACCGTGTATACGATCAAAGATCTGCGAGGACCTTGTTTTCGTAACAGTGTGTACTCGGCCTAACAGTAAGATGGGTTTATCAATTAAAACAATATTTGTATGAACTGACCGAGCGTTATGGCTATCGAATAATATATTAGAAATCCTTGGTTAAGGGCCCCTGGAATAACACAGCGGGGAGAAATGTGGGTAGATCCCTGAATTGCTTAATAAATTCGAAATGTTTGAAGTACCTGCTCTGCTTCGTAAGGATATCTATGCAAATAAGCAGGTTATGAGTTAAGAGGAATGTCTTTACCGCTCTCTGATCATTAATATGGTGTTTATTGACAAAAATCGCTTCATATACATAGGTAGTTTTCGAACTTAAATGTAACTACAGTACAGTATGTTTAGGACCAAAATAATGTAAGCGCCCGTTTAACTTATTTCGCTATAAACATAGAGTCTACAAGTATTAGATGTGACTGTCTCCCGGCATATTCTATTCTGTTCTATTGTGGCTATCTGATCTAGTTCCGAATAGAGAACCTTCTAGATGTTTTTGGAACATTACAGCTATCGACATTCTTCAGTAAAACGTCAAGGAAATACGTTTGTTTAGCTGCTATTATATGGATACTTATTAGCGATATTTCAAAAAGAGGTAGGTAAATGCTATCTAGTTGTAAATCTTCACAGGCCAGGTTAAGTATTAATTATGGATGTGCTGTGTTTGATATTTTTTAAAATACTTTAAAAATTTTTAAGACTTCTTTTCTTAACGTTTAAAACCTAAAAAATTTCTCTGTTTCGAATAATGGCCACATTAGTGGATATTTTATATGTATATTTTTTATCTGTCGGGTTAGTTCGTTGTAGACGGGTCATTCAATGTCAAGTATTCAATCGTTCAAAGCTTGTTCTTTTATAATAAAATTATGAACAGTATTATCTATTTAGCTTTAACTCATAATAGCTGTTCTAAACTATTTTAATTATTCTTTATCTATAAAAGTCAACCACCCTCAACCCTTACGTCAGTGCAAACAAATGAAATAGCCGACCATTAATTATTCGCTAAGAAATTCATACGTCAAGATGCCTACCCTTCGGACAGGGGTCAAGATATGGTCGAATTAATATTCATACGGAGAGCCCAGGTGGAGCGCGGACGTCACAATCTGAGAAGGGTGGTAGGACTGGACATCGGGTTGTGATTAGGGGAAGAAATATACAGTTAAAGGGTTAGATGCCTAAACGATTTTGTCTCTGTGAGGCTATAATGTTAGACACGATATTATGTCAAAATAAATGATACGATCGAGTAAACCACTATATACGAGAGTCTTGTGTTTGGGGTTGAATACCTAATTTTTATTTAGAACAAAACTTCACTTTACACTTTATTTTAATATTAAATTTTAATGAAGATGATATCATCTTTAAAACGTTACAAAACGCTTTATGTGTCACAGAGGAAGAATGAACGGGCGATTCAAACAAATTATCGAATGAGTTGTACTTTATACAGCCGTAAAAAGCTTTACAGTGCAAAAAGTGTTAAAAGTGCAAAGATGGATATCGTAGTTTAATTACCGAATGAATTGTACGTATATTTGTAAATTGTGCTTTACTGTAATATGCTTAGTGTTTGCGCGGGTGGCTCACCAAGAAGTCGGGTTGAATGCGGGCGTCGTCTTATCTACGCCCGCGGCCGAGGACGGCCTGATGGATTAACTTCATTGTTCTACCAGTGACGAGGAATTTATAATTATTGCGCCGTTCGTGTAGCTGCCACTGCCACTGTGTTATTCGTAGTTCAGGGAACGTAAATAACTATAGTACTTAGTAAACCCGAGTTATCTGTTACCTATGCTTGTGATGCGTCAGATTCACTTTTTATTTACAACGTAACATCATGCCTAATCCCCGAATGGGTAGGCAGAGGAGCGCAATGCACACTCACGTTCTCTCAGTTATCTTTGCGCCCCACTATGTAATAAACGGTGAGCCTGTTCTATGCACCGGGCAAAAATCCCGATTCCGAGACAGTATTAGACATTTCAAATCAGAAAACCCAGTAGTAGACAACCTGGGGATCGAAGCCAGAATCTATCGAACAGCTGGCGCGCTTGCAAACGATCACTCTAAGAACGAGGCAGCTAATATATGTATATAAATATACGTACATAAATATATAAACGAGATACTCTGAAATAAATTTTCCTCTCCATGTAGGTAACGTCTCAACTAGAACAATCCATTAAAAAGTCCGCCTATAAATTACTTTTCTAGACTCATCCGATAGAGCTATCCAATTCTGAACTGCATTAATAATAAATGAATAGGACTTAGAATGAACTATCGCGTGCAAAATACTCACATGCTATAGGACTGTAAATGAATGGTTTCTTTTACGATGTCATACATTTTTTAACTCAAATAGGATTCACATTTCTTCTCATTTATTGGACACTTTGACTGCCTCGTTGGTCGTGTTGGTTGCAAACTCGACTGCCGATCGGGAGGTCCTGGGTTCAAATCCCGGGTCGGGCTCTACTGGATTTTTCTAATTTAGATTCTCTATTTGTGGCTCGGAATCTGGATATGTGCCCGGTGTATGGCGATAGGCTCACCACCTATTCCATTGTGGGAAGTAAACGTAACTAGTGAAACGTGGGAGTGTTGTACATTCC
>DWDV01002306.1:0-11762 GCA_018245615.1 Mimoniades ocyalus
CTCCGAACCACTACTAGAAAATCTAAATTAGAAAATTTTGTAGTGTTCGACCCGGGAATCGAACCCGGGACCTCTCGTTCGGCAGTCGCACTTGCAACCAACACGACCAACGAGGCAGTCAATGCATAGTCAACGTTATATCAACGCAATGTATAAATACCTACTTAAAAAATAATGCATAGTCTTTGGCTGCAATTCTTTTTACTACAACCGCTGGAGAACGGTTCTCTCTTAACTAAGAAACGCTTGCACTTCCACACTACTTTAGCGTGTAGTAACGGTGAGTTCAATAATTTATTTACGTACATACGTATGTACTGAATACACATTTATATTTGTCTTGAATGGTAACCGATCTTACAATACTCAACAGTCAGGATCACTAATCAATAAACAGGCCGATCAATATTAACAACGAATTGAGTACCTCCTCCTTTTTGGAAGTCGGTTAAAAAAAAGGCGCAATTTCACGCATGTAATCCCCGAAGAGGTAGGCAGCCGGTAGTCGCGCTTCCAACCACTCAACTAATGAGGCAATCTTAGAACTAATATCTCAAAAGGTAGAAACTTCTTATAGAAGAGACAGTTGGAACATTCGAGATGCACAAAACAGCGGTAGACTTACTATTACTGGTAATTCGAAATTACTGGTAATTTCTATGTCCACATTATCATCATTAGCACCTCTCATCAATAGCAAAAGGTCAAAACTACATGATCACAAAAATATTTCGTAAACAATATCACTTGACCTAAAACAATAAAACAGGCATAAAACCAACAATCATTAAAAGACATTACCGTCTAAGCAGGTAGCATTCGTGACGGTCGCTAACGGATGCTCAAAACTACCACTCCGACCTACCATTGTACCATAATCACCAAGTTATTAGTCACGCCCTGATTTGCCTGCGGTGAGCCCTAACCCGTGATGCTATGGCTCCGTGATTGCTTTAACTGTTTTCTGAATTCCCTTTTAGTATTGTCAATTATTTAACATTATCTGGCCAAGATCAGTTTACACTTCTCTTCAACAAGTATAAGTATGACTTGCAAACCCATTCACTTGGCTCTTTCCATTACATCTATGCTTATCAATTTTCTTTGAAATCATACACACAACATGTAATATCTCATCCTAGGTAGATAATTTTCTTAAGAATATTTTGCTCCGCGTAATTTTGTACAATAATCAATAAATACACTGAAGAAATGTCTAATTGGTCACGATCAATATTATATTCTCTCATTTTTATAGCTTAATAGTATCCAAAAAAGGAATCTTGAATTATTACATAATTATCTTTTTCTTACGAAAGGTTATGTCGATAGGTATAACTTACCATACAAGGTTAGTTTGATAATATAGACAAGCAGTTCCATTGGCACAAACCTCAACTCTAACGCTAATGAACAATCCAGCAGGTGTCGTGTTAGTATTAAGTCATCGACCCACGAAACTAGTCCATAATAGATCGGCTATCTCGTTACAGCATCTCCGGTTACTGGGAGGGCGCCTTCGCTCCTTTCACACCGGGATGTGGTTGGCGCCGTTGTGCGTCTGCCTTTATAGTGTTTTACTTTGTACCGTTGGTATTTGTGGTAAAATGAAGAGTGTTTGTTAATTAAAATAGTTTGATTCAGAATCAGTTTTTGCGTCTGCAATGGTTGAAACAAAATATAGGAGTCTCGTTACATACGCAATGAAATACATAATAATTAATTTACTTCCACTAAACTCAACGTCTGATTTGTTTCTTATGTAAATATTTTGTACAATATTTTTATATGATTATTAATGTCCAAAGTAATTTTGAAATATGAATCAAATAAGCTTACCGTTAAAAAAAATGTAAACTTTTTAATTCTTGATATAACATTTTGTAAACTTTTGTAAATTTTTGTAATAATTTGTTTAGCTTAATGTTGTTTAGTTTAGCTTAATTTGTTTAGTTTGTGATCGTGCCTCGTTGATCGTGTGACTGCCTCGGTGGTCGTGATGGTTTGCGACGCGATCGTGATGTCCTAGGTTCAAGTCCCGGGTCGAACAATATTGGATTTTTTTCACTTAGATTATCTAGCAGTGGCTCGGAGTTTGGATTTGTGCCCGGTGTGTAGGCTACCTTTTCCATAGTGAGTCGTTAACGTAACTGGTGAAACGTGGTAGTGTACTACACTCTTCTCTCTACGACATCGGGGATTACAGGTGTAATGTTACGTTTACTTAGGTTTAGTCTAATTAGAAAAAGAATACCTGAATTATCTATTACATAAACTGGACCCGCAAATTGTAACAACACTTTATAACTTGTGGTTGACTTTGTAAACTATTACTATAAAATGTCCCAAGATTTTCAGACAATACTTTTGACAAATACTAATCGTTTAAATGTTTGATGCTCATTTTCTACTAAAGAACTACCCGTATTAGACGCTAATGTACAACACACAAATGCTACATTTACAATGCTATTGTACAATACACTTACAGCTAAAATGAGAACTTTTATCATC
This sequence comes from Mimoniades ocyalus, assembly GCA_018245615.1. Lineage (NCBI taxonomy): Eukaryota > Metazoa > Arthropoda > Insecta > Lepidoptera > Hesperiidae > Mimoniades > Mimoniades ocyalus. Next base: position 2,515 of record DWDV01002306.1, read on the forward strand.
CTATTATTTTTATATTGCAATTATTTAGATAACAATCAAAAGTTTAATCGCAGTCGCACCTGTAAGAACACAGACTATGCACGCCTAAAATAGTCTGTTCACGGTTAGGTACTTTGAAAATTTCTAGGCTATACTTAACATTTATACTCTGACTGGCAAAGGGAGTCGTAACCGTACCTTGCGAACATCACAGTGACTGTCGTTCTAAATACACCTGTACGTCTTGTATTAAATACATCCTGTAATAAATTTTTGGCAAACTCATCGCAAAAATTATTTGTCTTTTCACACATCAAAAAGCAATACATGTTAACAAACATAACCAAATCTTTATAAAAGATTAACGGACGTGTGTTCAATATAGAAAGCAATCAATCCTCTAGCAACATTCTAATATACAAAAACCAATCAGCACTCTTAAATGGGTCTGTCTTCACCATGTTACTATTTATAGAATCTCATTCAATCGGGATGAATGGAGCTTTCCCATCCCATGGGCTATCCCTGACCGCATATCATCTTGTGGTTTCCATCGTTTTATTGTCCAATCGTCCGACATGGGATTCAATGACTTCCGGTTTGTCGATGTGGTTTTGTAGAATTAGATCAAGATTTGTTCAATTGTTCTATTAATTATTGAGCGTGTGATATTTCTAATATTGTTGTTAGTTTATATTTTAATCAGGCAACAATATTCATGTAACTGAATTCTGTGAAGTACCAATTTTAATATACCTAACTTCATTCGCAGGTTTATGTTCTTCTATTTTACTGTTAATTGGTGATAAGCTTTTCTCTTGTGTCATTATTAATTGTTAATCATGTGTATGTTTTTTCTGTACCCACTTTAAATTTGTCTTTCTATCTTATATGAAAATAATAATTTTTATCTCAAATGATAATAGTCATATCTTTGCATATACGAATAATACGTATTCATGGAAAGGGTACGATTTATGATGGATCAGTTAATACATGTACGTATTTATGATTGTCACGGATTGAATTGATAGTCATTTTCTAAAATACTCACGTGTAGAAAGTTTGTGATGTCGTCAATTAACATATTTGTAACTTCATAGCAACAAACGACTCAACGGGATCAACAGGTGGCGCTGCTGGTGAACCGCCATCGGCGGCAGGAAGCCCTGATGCTGCAGCGCTAGTCGTGTTGCAACCACCAGCGCCGCCTTACCCTCCGTACGCGCACTATGATGGTAAGTAGCCAATTCCAGCTGCCATTAGGGGCGAAAAATTATCAGCAAAGCCCATAATTTGTTAAGTTCAGTCAATAAGTTGTAACAACCAAATTTTAGACGTAACTGGATTTTTTAATATTTCAGTTAATTATTCGTCTATTACTACTTCATATCAATTATGTCATTTTTTTACACATATAAAGGTCATTCTTCAAAAAATTGTAAAACAAGTTTTAAGTTCACCTAATCTCAATTTTAAACTACTTTCTTCAAAAGACTTATTAACTTGTAAAAATATTAACCGTGCCATAAAAGGTCAACAAAATTAGACCGTTTATTTTACATAAATTCCTCTTGGTCGCTATTTTAAACCTGATCGCTGTACCCATTCGTGAAAGCACTTTTAAAGTTCCAAAATGTAATTCTTAATAAACTCAAACATCTGCACCCTCGGAAACAAAAAGTACCAGATTCGAATGGCTCTCAACAATAAAAGAAACCAAGATGGAATTTATAAAGGAGACTTTTTTAAATACGTAAAAACATCAATCGTGGTCCCCATTTGCGAGACGCTGAAATAAAATAATGGAAGTGAGTTCAGGAGTGGCCGGACAGAAAAACAGTACGAGGAAAAAAGGGATTTTAGATGGTGTCTCGACAAACTCGAGCACTAGCAGGCACTCCGACGAAAATCCAATTTTCTCTACAGCGAGGGCGGCTCTAGCAACGGCATAAAATCCATACGTAACTACGGAATTTTCGCACTTGTGCATATTAATAACAAGTACCAAATCTGCGTCGCAACCGAGCGGGGACGTCTCGTCTTTATGCCTCTGGTCTTTAATCTACCGCAATCTGCTTATCCCGGGTGGGGGTGGGAGACATCTTTAATAGCTCATTCGGGGCTCTATGCAAATAATTTTCGAGGGGGAAATCATACGGGCTTTGTCTGGAGCGGTTAACGAAGCAAGACAAGTCTGATGGCACGGAGTGGCTCCACTTCAAACGGATTCAGAGGTTTTCGGTTATAAATATTAAACTGTCACCTCTAGGGTGGGACGGGTGTGAGGTATGGTTACGCATGATACCGCTGGGGGCGTGACGATGTAAATTCTAAATAGTCATCCCTAGGCGTGTCATGGCTTGCATATGTTCGGAAACGCGATATCACGTAACGATATCGTTTGCTATGCAGATAATATTTCTGCCGTCGACTAGACCGTCCTTTTACTCGATCTACTATTTATAACTGTTGGGGTTGCCAATTTTCCAAAACAAAAACGTTCAAATTGGTAAACTAAATTCGCTAGTGTTTACCCATTCGTACTGTCCATGTTTATTGATATTTATGTACACATTGATTGTTAAAACAAATATTGGACTGCTATTTTAATTTCTAGTTATAAATATTATTTTATTAATCACAGCGTATACATGTCATACAATGTATTATAACAAATGTGTAATTAAATTATGACATAATTTAAATATATTAGGTATGTAATAATTTAAATATATTAAATACTCGTAGATTATGGACATTAAGCATTTTCAAAATTATTACAATCTCTTCCACGACTTTTATTTGCGGTCATAAAATCGAAATGGTGATACTTTCTTAATTTAGTTCAAAAATAGTTTTCTATAAACCTATATGTAAAAGTGGCTGTCTATCTGTTACGTGGTTTAGTCAAAACAAAGGAACTTTATTTATTTATTTTTAGTTAGTTTATTTTTTTTAGTTTAAAATTTTGTATGAAAAAGATTACACCCTGGTGAATTATACAGGCTACTGAGTATAATTTTTCGAAAATCCCCTGAACGAGTGAAAAGATGAAAAACAAAAACAGATTATATGAGAATTTTTAGAGATATCTAAGATTAACTTTGTATTGGTCAATACATTTGTTTCCTATATTAAATTCTTTTTACTAATTTTCGTAATTCGCTTACCATAATCAATGACTATCCTAATTACAACTGCTCATTATTATATTTTCTTTTTTGCACCTGCCATTATGTTTTTTTATAATTTGACTGTTCTCCGAAGATTGACCGGTGGATAATGCCACTAGGCATTAAGTTCGCCCTTTGCTCTTCTCGGTGTACAATAAAATATAAATAAATAAAAGAAACAATGTTATTTTCATTACAGGCACAGCGACGCTAGCTAGCGAGTACGCATATGCCGCGCCCTACTCGCAGTACTCTCCCTATGGCGGTCCGTATTCGCACTCCGCCGCAACAGGACTACTGTCCAAGTGGTAAGTATGTGTATCATTATTTTATTGTTTGACATTTGACAAAATATTGCGTATTAGTGTTAAAATATAAACGTAACATAACGTTACTTCACGCCTATAATCTCCGAAGTGGTAAGCAAAGGAGTGTACAGCGGAGTGTACAGAAGAGTGTAGTACACTCCCACATTGTACCAGTTACGTTTTCGTCTCATTATGGAATCATTGGTGAGCTTATTTCCATATACAGGGCACTTTTCCTAGACTCCGAGACACAACTAGAAAATCTAGTTAGAAATTTCTAGTAGTGGCTCGGAGTTTGGACATGTGCCCGGTATAAGGCAATAGGCTCACCACCTATTCCATATTGGAACGTAAACGTAACTGGTGATACGTGGGAGTGTTCTACATTCCTCTGCCTACCTCTTCGGGGATGACAGGCGAGATTTTAGCCCAGGACCTTCCAATCGGCAGTCGCGCTTGCAACAAACACGACCAACGAAACTGTCAAATATAAACAATAACATGTTTCCTAAACCACATGTACTTTCTTTTTATGATCGTAAAAAAATGATTCCTATTTATTGTGTATTTATTATTATTATTATAATAGAACATTACGTTTATTAAATAATGTTATTAAAAGAAATGATATATTTTCCAAGTATGACACCGTTTATTTTCATGACAATACTTTGGAATTTGAGTAGGTAATATGTAAAACGTATAAAATTAATGTCCTTAATAATTTCATTTACAAATCCAGTAGTTACCAACACCGGAATATAGATAAAACACGAAATATTACAAATGCATATATAGATGTAAGTTATCTTCCTTGTTATGTAACTTAATATGCTTATTTGATATACCCAATATACATATTTTGTTACGTTCTTAAATAACCTAGGAATGTTTCGCCTTTATGCAAAGATACGACAAACACACGATAAATCTCCACTACTTAACTAATTTTGCATCACACGAAAGCTAATTGCCTCAACACATTAACCTACATACCACTCTCTGGAGGATTCCGACTTCACAGAGGCCTTTGACCACACGTACATTACGGCAGTGCCCAGATTTTACAGCCTTTAAAACGTTCGTCCATTTAACAACCGCCGGGATACAAATGGCCCCGTGTACTGAATAAATCTGAAACGTTTTATCACTTGGTAAAACTGGACGAGCCAGCTTTCGGAGGTACGCCTCAGGGAGATATGTTAGCACTTGTGGTTTTCGTATTCGTTTGCGTGCGATTTGAATCGTTCACATTTTGTATTACATTTTTTTACGCTAAATACGATGAAAGAAGAAAAAAAGAAAGAAAGAAAATAACTTTATTCACATAAAATACGGCGGCATATGTAAACACAAGACAGAAATAGTAAATCACATACACAGAACAATTGCAAATAACATTTAAAAAAAACAAAAGTAATTCGGTTATGTAACCTATGAATTATATTTTTATGAATAACTAAGTTTCCGTGTAATGACAAAAGTTTGCGTGAAATGGAATTTTCCAGAGCTGTCAGAACTCACCATATAAAAGCCGGTCTACAGATACGGCATAGTATATAATTTTGAAGCAATTTCTGTGAATGTTTTTCGTACTTTTTAAAGGAACCTTTCACTAATGTAGCTACATTGAAATCGTAACAACAATTTTATCAATCATTCAAATAATTACTGACATTTGCAAACTAATTAGACTTGTCAACTTTAAAATCATCAATCTAAACATCGTTCTTACACAATGGACAATTCTTTCGCACATTTGTCGAATTGTCCCTTATACCTCCCAAGGGGCTTACGACAAAGGGCAGGGTGGGTCCCAAGGGGGAGGGAGTAACTTATAGGGCATTAAATCTAAGTGATTCCACTGCTATCGCTTTTAAAGTTTTCGAAAGTTAAGGGGAATTGAGCTTTGATTCAATATGGCTGCCTAGGGAAATGGATCACAGGTATTCATTTATAGCGCTGAATCTTTTTAATATTGAATTGATTGAATTCATTCGTGATAGATTTTTGTAAATACACAAAACAACCACGCTGAATATTTCCTTGTTTTAGTTGTTTATCAAAGTGATGCTAATATATATAATTAATTAATTGTAAACTAGTAACTTGGCTGAATAGTCGTTAAAGATGACTGTATTTTTGTAGGAGAATTAACAAAGGTAATAATATTAATTGTAGGTATTGGTGCTAGGAATCCAATTTGAGATATATTTTGGTAGATAATATATTCCAACAGTACATAAGACTTAAACGATATACAACGGTGTGTGAGACAGGTTGTTTTAATTTTTAACCTTTTTCAGATATCAACGGACGCCGTGCGAGCAATAGCTATCGGCGAGCGACAACGAACAAACCAAGTGATAAAGGACACTAAATAATGTTAAATTGTGAGAATTTTAGTTAAAAAAAACTTATCCATTCCTTTAGTAATTTCAATTCGTATAAACAAAACTAAATAATTATGTACAATGAGCAAAACTTATTTCACACTATTATATTAATTGTATTGAGGTCAGTATATCGCTTTGAACTTTGCTTTCTTGATATGAATTATTATGTATTTTTTATAGACAATATCCAACAGTTCATTTATACTCATTATTTTTAGTTAAACGAAAAATTAAATGAATGTGAGAGCCAAAGTGTTTATAATGTTTCGATAATATTTAAGTTGTAAATATTGTAATTTAATGGTAATAAATGTAATTCATTTAACGTCATAACTTAGAATGTAAGAGTGAATTTATATTTTACCTCAGAATACAAAGGGATAATCTTAACTCAAACCATAAGAAGGAAAATACGGTACATCTTTACGCCGATTAAACATTCCCGAAAAATAAAGTAAGCATTTTACTTGAATAATTTAATCAGCCCAAAGATCGGTCAACGGTTATTTTTAAATAGTATACGACCATGCTCGTAAAATTATCAAACCTTAACAAAAATATTACTGTGACGAAAATCATACTGTGGTGTGTACGAAATAAATGGATCAATTAATTTTTTTATTGTCACGTAATTTATATTTACGTTACATGGTTTTATTCGAAAACACGAAAATGAAAGACGTGATCCTGTTGACAATAATAATAATTGATGAATATGTTGTCCCGCGCGAAATTGTTGTCCCGTACTGAAGTATCGTATACACCTGACTGTGGTTTTCTATAATGTAATATTGTATTATTTTGCATGGCATCTGAACTATAATTTTATTATTTAATTATAATATTTATCATTTCTTCGAGCTGTCTTTGAAGCACAATGTCATAGATATGTACTTATAACATTACATTTAAAATTGTTATCGTTCGCATAAGTTAACTTATTATTTTTATTGTTATAAATATTAGATACATATATATTGTAAATGATCCGCGATTTAAACTTCGGAGTACATAATATATCAACTGCGATTGCGACCTGTACTTCATGTATTATTTAGGTTTTATTTGAAATTACTATGAGATTATTGTCTTTCTTTGTGTTTTTTTTTTACTTTTTATAAAAAAGTGTCAGTTTCTAGATACTCATCAGGTTCTATATGTATAATTTCGACATACATTTAAGATCTGAACTAGATGTGTCATAAATTATAACATGTTATAATTTATTTTGTATATTTTAATTATAATTTCATGTTTATTTTAAATGAACATTCGTTTCGAAATCTTATCGTTTCCGTCCATTCTTTCTGTATTATTATTATAATCATAAATTATTTTGTATATAATTCCTAGTTCATAATATTATTTGTCGTCTCATTTTCATTCCGTTCTAGCTGTTGTATTAAAAAATGTCCGTATTAGCATAAAATCATGTTTTTTTTGTTAATATTGTTGTTCCAATACTAATACATACAGTTTAGAAACACGCCAAAGACTTACTATACGTCTTTTAAACCCAGTATAAGTAGCTTATATTATGTAAAGCAATATTTCTATCGCCAAAGGTGAATGACGTGGGTTTTTTTGAGAAGGATCAAATGGAAAAAAGCGCAATGCGATTTTATTTTGTTTTTATTAATTCACAACTTCGCTTCATGGCGTGACATGGACATGAAGCAGTGTGGGTCATATTTATGCGATGTGAAGATACAAAGCAATTTGGTCTTAAAGACACAAAAATATTTTTGACTGTAAGCCCTAATGTCGAGTCTTTTCCATGCAACTCCAATAAAACTATTGTATATCAAAAATCTTTTTTTAACAAACCCACCTATCAGAACGTATTTTTTTTAAATTTACGTTTTACAATTTTCCGTTATACGCATCTTATCGTGACATTCAATATATCAATGCCATATAAAGAACATATATACAGGAAATTTTAGTACCACATCACACTAGCCGACCACGACCTACCTAACTTATGAATCGCTTGCCACACGACCGTGTCGTTGAGTTTCCGGTGTAAAAAAGATATCTAAAGGAACAGTGTCAGTATCTTTTTACACGTCTTTATTACTATTACTTATATCTGATTAGTTTTTCATTTAAACAATAATGTTGTACATTTTTAGAACAGTACTTAGAAAAGTCCATATAGTACGATTTTTACTAATAACATATTCTGTTTCCTATTTATTGATATGTTTATTCCGGTGTTGCTTTTGTTTGTAAAAGCATATCCATTTAAGTGATACATCACGTAATGATAATAATAGATAAATAAAAGAAATTAATACTTTGATTAATTTGTAATAAGTATATTTTTAAGGCAAACGCACCAGTACGAAATAAAGGCATATGAATTTATAAACATTTGTTTTATTATTACAGAAGAACTATTCTTAAGCGTTCAACTTCATTCACGTTCGTTCACGTTCAATTGTCAAAAAGCTGGTTTTTAAGGACAGCGGTAATTCGTACTGTCCATCCACTCGGCAATCCCTTATTTTACTCTTATAAAGGTTACTTTATAAAGAGCTGAAGGTAAATTATGTCCCATATCTAAAATCACCTCCAAATCGAATGGGAACGAAATCATTTTAACATATTTCATGAGTAAGGCTTTTCCTTGTCCTTCTAGTCAATAATGTTGTCTTGTCTGTGTTAAAAGACAGTTGGCCCCAGAAACAGAGGGACTGATAGTGTCATTCATGTTTAAAATATTACTCTTTAATGACTTCAGTTGTTGTAAAGCGCGGCTGCTGATTGAAAGGTCTTGGGTTCGATACCGGGCCAAGCACTATTGAATTCTTCTAACTTTGGATTTCTAGTTGAAATTTTTAGTAGTGACTCTGAATTTGGATTTGTGCCCGGTGCATGTCAACAGGCTCACCACCTGCTCCATAGTGGGACGTAAAAGAAAATGCTGAAACGTAGGGGTGTACTACACACCTCTGCCTATCTCTTCGAGGATTACAGGCGTGATATCACGTTATTACTAATTAACATGAAATTTTAGACAGCTCTATTTCCAAAAGTGTAGTTCTATTTTTATATAAAACTAGCTGTGCCCGCGACTTCGTCCGCGTGGAATTTTTTATTTAGAAATCAATTAAGAAAACATTAAAGTGTTTTTAATACAAAGAACCTTTTTTTTAAAGTACTTCTGTGTATTTACTACAAATACTATAGTAACATTTCCTACTACATATACTATAGTAACATTATAAAGACCATTATAAAGAAGCGCGGCAAGGTACCTAGCAGCTATCGACACTGTCGCCCTCCCCCGCCTCACCGCGCCGTGCACGTGGTATCATTATTTATTATTTTAAAAACTTTAATAAATCTTTATATATTGGTTGAAATGAAATACTGTCAAGGGC
>DWDV01002307.1:0-11762 GCA_018245615.1 Mimoniades ocyalus
ATAAACTTTTTATTTCATAAATTAATATATTATTAATTCATTTAAAACAATATATGTATATTATAATACCTTTTATTAAAATCTTGTTCAATCATCAAATATCTGTAGCGACCACAAAGTAGATACAGAAAGAGCTTCTGCAAAATTCTCAACGAAGTAATAATTCGCATGGCTGTATTTTGCGCATAACCTCTAGTTTTATACTTTAAGGAAATTGCAATAGCCAATATCTGGACATACTAATCACATTGGACTGTAACATTGGTCCAGTTCAGTCCAATTAGATAGATTTAATTAATGCGTGTATAAAAAGAGTGACGAATGTAGAAGTAACATCTCGGGTCTATATATTTCGCACTCGGTGACCTCCGCCTACCCCGTTAGGGACTTCGCGTGATGATACAATAAAAATAGTTGCTTTATCCAAACTAAAAATTGCCAAAAGACAAAAAAGAAGACTAGAAACGCTCGAAAGATTTCAGTACACTTAATTATTTGTGAAGCACTACACTAAAGCTCAAGTAGTTTGCCGCAAGCGGCCGTAAAACCGCATGCAATGTATCACGCACCGCATATTACAGCGGAGCGAGCCGTGAGTGGAAACGGAATGTGCACGGCCACGGTTGAGGCTTTACTTTCTTAGTAAAGTGATTCACTCTCGTCTTGGTCGTGACAACGAGTGATCGGCCCTAGTAGCGATGAACTAAACAAAAGACGATCGCGCCTCATGTTAGATTAATTTACCACAATGCCTAAGACTTACAACGACCACACCTCTATCAGGTCATTGCACCATATATGTACAATAAAGAATAAAATACTTTTATCTATTCTACTTAGTTGTCGACAATGGGTAGACTTAATTCCAATTGGTATTGTCTACCAGTCAACCCAGGTGATCATGAAAAGTTGGGATAAATAAATAATTCTCTACATGATAATATGGACTTAATATGGAATGCCAATAAATATAAAACTTACAAAAAATATTTGTGCTTATAAGCTTTTTTTCGCCATGGATGCGGTACATTACCTCATATTTATTTAAGTTAGCAGTAGGTAATAGATCTAACCTATGATCAGACAAAAATTAGCAGACTGAAGATTATTTTGAGCTTACAAATGTGGGCGGCGAATGAAATAAATTTAAGAATCTTTGCCCTAAGTAGTATTACCCACAAGACCGCTGTCGTCATGCCCCCGGTTCTGTGCCCGCATCGCGCGTTATGTGTAGAAAACCGTAAATACAACGTGCGATTATTAAGATCACACGGCCGATTTTATGACACCGTAATTATTCGTCGTAACTATTCATTTATTAGCATTGCTACTTTGAATAATTGATCATAATTATGATCTTATAGTGCATTGCCATAGGCACTTATGGCTCTTTTAGAATCATGCACATTTACGAATATTCTTGTTTTATTCTGATATTTGAAACTAATAACGAATGATTACAATGTCATTAACAATGTAAGTTTGAAGTCATAAATAGAATTGTGAACAGCAAAATTCCAATAGTAGTGTTTAAGTTGGCAAGTTACCTAATAATTAGTAATTATGGAGAACTACATCGGACCAGTGTAGTACAACATGCTCCTAGTATCCTACATTAATGAGGTAGATTAAAATTTCCGGGGAGAGGTTTTTAGGAGGGGTGGGATGTTCTAATTTAACAACATGCGTGGGCTGCAGACAAAATAAGTTTCAGAACCTACGCTCTACAAAATTATATTCATGTTTTGATAAAATCAAATCTAAAGATATGTGAAATTATTTTAGGCTGAAAATTAATTACATTGCCTCGTACACAAATCGAATTGTCTGAGCGTTATTTAAAAACATCAACTAATATTTAATTCTCAAATCAAGAACTTGACTAAATAAATTAACTTTAACAGCACAATTAGCTTTTCATACAACATTCATAAATATTACACTGCCATGAAAAAGTACAGACAAACATAAAAGGCGAAAGAAAACCTATTAAACTTTTTTTTATGTATTGTTTTTATGTATAGTGCCAACTATTATCAACTTCCGTTGTTATTACAGACGGAATGAAGTTTTCTATTATTTTGCAGGAAAAGTCTCAATATAAAAAATGGCGAATTTGTAAAATCACGCTGAACGACGTGAATGCTTCATAGCTTCCAAAGTGGCATAATTTGGAATACGTACTCGTATCATTTTACATGGAGCGAAAGAGACAGGGAATATCCGATCGGATCGAGGACGGGTTCGAATTCCCTGATCGCGCAACAATTTCCCGTAATACCGCTACGTAGACTTTTTTAAGGCATCCCAATTCTCAATATACCTACCAGAATTGTTCAAGTTGATACTGACGTGGTACAATGGATTTAATATCCATTTATATTATAGCAGTAAATGTAATAACATGTACCTATTTGAATGTGCTCCCGTGGGAGTTTTATCGTTTTTATTCAGTCCTAATAAGCATTTTAAATTTGTGGGAAACTAGTGAAACGTGGGAGTGTTCTACATTCCTCTGCCTACCTTTTTGGGGATTACAGGCGGGATGTTACTTTCTTTTTTTTTAAATTTGTTTCATATATATAGATAGACGATAGAAATATTTAGATTTCGGTTATCCCTCTAATGGACTTGGTGTAAAATATATAATGTTAATACCAAATGTGATGATAATATAATCTATGTAGGCTAGCATGCTACAGAATAAATTGCAGCTCAACGTAACATTACGCCTGTAATCGCCGAAGAGGTAGGCCGAGAGTTTAGTACACACCCAAGTTTAACAGTCGCTTTGACGTCCCACTGTGGAATAGGTGGTAAGTCTACTGCCAAACACCGGGTACAAATCTAGACTCCGAGCCACTACTATAAATTTCTACTAGAAAATCTAAGTTACAAAAAGGTAACAGTACTCGACGCGGGATTTGAACCCAGTACCTGTCGATCGGCAGGCCCGCTTACAACAACTCGATCAACGAGGCAGTCACTCATAATTTTGTTATTTTTTAATATGATCGTGATTTTTATGAACATTTGGTTGTTACATATTGTTCTGTAAAGGTTTATTGTTCCGCATGTCTAAGACACTACTTTACAGGAAATAAAAGATTCATTCAATAAAAGTTGAATCAATTCCGAATCGAATCGTATAAGGCCTCGCGTCGCACGATATTGATTAATTGTTATCTGTTCGGCGCCCAACCGGCACGGCCGGGTCCCTCCCGCGACTAATCCCTTAGTCGCCGTGGAATTCGCTGATACCGGAATCTGAGAGGTAGTTTTTTCCAAATTTACTTCGTTGACTTTCCATTTCCGCGACAACACGTCACCACTAGCACTACTGTTTTCCAGACTCGATTAAAGATTCTATATAGGATGAGCCGACCATTCACTTTAAACTTGAGACGCGTCGTCTACAATCTCAGATTAGGTTTACTAAGAAAATTTGCTTAAAATATAACGATAAATAAATTATCAGATTAATGAAAGAAGCTTTATAATTCCTTACAGTAATAAACGTAACATGACGCCTGTTACTCCCGAAGAGGTAGACAGAGAAGTGTAGCACACTCCTACGTTTCGCCAGTTACGTTTACGTCCCAATATGGAATAGGTAGTGAGCCTAATGCCATGCATCGGACAGACATCCAGACTCTTAGCCACTACTAGAAAATCTAAATTGGAAAAATCTTATAGTGCCCGATCCGGGATTTGAATCCAGGAATTCCTTACAGTAATGAACAATAATAAATAATTACCATTTACAACTCATCATTGCGATAGTTCCAAACTTTACTCTACACAAACAGAAAGCAAAAAATTAATGAGACTAGTAATTACGTGTTCGATAAATTATATTAAATTTTAACGGGAAATTCCATTCCATTGTGAAATTTTAATAACCCTCCTACCTACCTAACTAATTAAAACGATTACCATATTGTTAATTTACAACAGTTCGACAGAAATATCTTTAAAATAGTAAATAATTATGCTACAATTATTAAAAGCTCAACTACAACTTTTATATAAAATTTTAACTTTTATGTGACAGTACCATTGAAAAATGTTTAAGTACCCAATAATAGTATTAATACAGTTTTTTTATATAATATGTCGTAATTAGTGATAAAACAAAAGTTTTATGTGATATAATTAAAATGTACTCCATGAACATCCTTCGACTTCTAACTGTCCTTAAGTATTAATTCTCATGTTCAGAATTAAGGCTTTGCCCATCACCCAAGAACTAAATTTAATTAACTTTAATATACGTTTCAAAATTATACTAAAGCAAGAGCACTTATTACATTCCGTTTAAAATTAACAAATAATATTTCAGACCTTCAATCTAACACTGATGATTAGGTAATACAAAACAGAAATAACTTGGAAATGTTTAAATCTTGATAAGTTGCCTTCGCATATATACATAAGAAATCAGAGACCAATGTCTTCCATGTAGAAATGTGAGCAATATCATAACTGGGAACTTCTTAATATATATAATACAGATTTTCCTGAAAGAATAGCAATTAGCGATGGTTGCGCTGATAGAAGAACAATTAATGGACATCGATACTACGGAGCTGGCGGCCCGCCAGTCCCAGCTGGAACCTCTGTTTTTTTTTCCTTTCATCTCCAAAGAATAATAATTTTTCTAGCAAATATTCAGTATACACTAGTAGTTTAAGATTTCCAATGGCAACGTTTACATTGGTTTTAGTACTTGCTGATTTTTTTTTTCAATACTAAGTAAATTTACAAACAATTTAACACGCGAGTTAGTAAGTTATATAACAAAATCAATTAAGGTTCTGAGGTACGAATGTTAATTAGTCTTAGGGATAGATTAAATAAGATAACTTTGCCGCTGAAAGCGTTTAAATCTGGAGCCATTTCTGCTAGCATTCTGCTGTCTGCAGGGTACCCCATTTTAATAGTTTCAGTCGAATTCCAAATGCGATAAAGTGGGGCCCTCTTCACTAGTGCATCTCAACTTTACAGACGACAATAACAACTCTACTTCATCATTAACGACTCTACTTTATAGTTCCTCTGTTGGACATGGGTCGCTTCTCAACCTAAGAACGATTAAGGCCACAGTCTACCACGCTGGTCACATGCGGGTGGCGCGGGTCACATACGTTTAATCCAGAACTCCCGTAGGTGAAGGTCGAATTCAAAACCACTAGGCTACAGATATACACTATAACGGTACTTAGCATAGTGTATATGTATAAATTACGTGTAGTTACGACACCTGTCCCCGATTACTTTGAGCGAAGCAATTATAAGTTTTGGAATTACATTCAGTGGAAGTTGACGCACATAATTCAGGGGCTGATTACATTACGATGTCAGCCGCGCGGGTCTCATTATGAGTATGTAGATTTCCACGCTGACGCTACTATATCATTAAATATGACAGGTAGAGTTCGAGAGTTTGTGATATATTAGAATATGAACTTAAAATTCGTTGAAACCCTAAAATTATCTATTCTTCGAGAAATGTAGAATTAATTTCTCTTGAAGGCAGATTAATTTTATTCCTCTAAATATTAAAATGTTAGGAACTTGTTATGAATTATTGGCGTGTGATTAAATTAGACAGCACTGAAGATGAATAGAGACGGTATGACAAGATATTACATATAAATGGTATCAGAATTTATTAAATAGATAAGTTATGACAAATTAATTATTTTACTTAAAACTAGAAATAATACTTGCGCTCATCTCACACATATTTTCCCCGGGCGACAATCGAGCTCATGACCAGCTGCTTAACAGTCAGATCCATAACCACTCGATAAACAAGCCAGTCAACACTTGTAATAGATTAGGTTCTATGCATACTATGAGTAGCAGTACTGCTTTGACATTATCTTTTATCCATTCGTTTCTTTTATCTGCTATTATTACTTATTGCTATAATTAGTGACACCAAAAAAAATACAACTGATACACACTACATATACTGACAAAAAATAGTTATACGCCATTACGGCGCGAAGGACAGAATGAACAGTATTGGTCCACGCCACTAACACACTCTCGTAAAGCACTACAAAAAGTCCACAACTGCTGATTAGACGGTGCAGATTTAAACGGTGGAGTGTCCGAAAGCGGAACCCCGACGTGAGTAACGAGCCGGCGTAATTTTTTCCAACCCTCCACGTCGACCCAACGATTGTTTTTGTCGCCGCGGATCTAAAGTTGCGCATTAACAAGTGTTAACTAACTTCGCGGGCGGCGATTTTCGGTGGAACTAGCCGCGGCGCCACCCGAAAACTTTTGACCGTGAAATGGTCCGGCGAATTGTGGGTGCATTATTCATTGTGCGGAAACCAGTCGAATTTTGTTTGATGTTTTTTACGCTACGGCCGTTGGAGCTTTAATTACGTCCGCTTTTACACCGAGAGCACTGTTTGGGATATATTTTACTTCGAATATTATGTCTTGGTTTTGTTTGTGTACTACTTACTACTTCTGATATGATATTTTGAAGAATAATCGAAGTTACATGCAAGGAAGTGGGGACTGATACTCAAAGCTTTACACAGTGAATGACACAAACACCCAGACACGCAACAGTTATTCAAAATCATTCACATAACTATATTAAAATATTTCCCTTTATGCTCGTGAAGGTCACCTTTGCAAAGCGAACCGCTAGGAACTACAGTGCAAATGAATTACAAACACACTATGATCAACTAGTTTGCATTGCTTGTTGATGGGATGGGATAAGACCATAATTTGCCACCGCTGGACAAGTGCGACTAAGCAGACTTCACGCGCCTTGGAGGACACAGAACTCTAAGGCGGCAAAGTACCAATAAAATAATACTAGTAATACGCATATTTTCGATTACCCGGTTATCGGCAGCGCCAATATTATCGATTACCCAGTTATCGGTAGCTGGGTAAAAACGGTCGAGTCACCGCACCGAGCCGGTACCCGCGCGACGCTAAATCAAATCAAACATGCGTACCCCAGATCCGTATCTAATTTCCCACTTGAATAAAATAGTATCGCGTGCGTTCAGGTGAGATTAGCGTTATGTAAATATTTTAATTTACAGACATATATTGTAACACCTGTTCAGCGTATACTCATTTATGTATATATGTACCTATACAAATTTGTATATGTCTTGTTGGACGAATACTTGCAAGCACGACTGTTGATCAAGATTCTGGGTTCGAATCCCGGGTCATGCCCATAAATACGCAGCGGCGGCAAAAAAACAATGTCACAGCGATTGCATCTGTGCACACTAAAATAAACTGTTATTTAAAACACCCATGGTTTCATAAAAGATACAGCTGGTAGTTACAAATCAAAAGGAAACTCACAGTAAACGTCGTAAATCGCGGGTAGAGGTAGAAACGTACGTTGCGGTAGAGTTATTTAGATAGTGCACTGGTGTACAGCCGCTGTGTATTCCTTCGAAGATTTATTATGTGTGATAGCGGATCGACATTCGGGTTATCAGAAATAGATATATTAAAGCCTTTTTTGAGTTGACGTAGCGAGGTCGGTTAATAGCATTTTGCTTATTAATACTGTTATTATTATATTGTCACGCCAAGTTCATTATTTACAGGGCAGGCAGAAAACTCCGAGTCCAAATATTAGGAAAAAAAATTGTACCATTTATTACGAAATAATCATATGTGTATCTGTTTAAATCGATTCGACTACATGTAACTAACCATAACAATTGACGTCACCAACAGCCGTATGTTAGTCCGCTTCTGGACACAGGTCTTTCCATACGTACTTTTATACATAATCCCTACGCTGGGCGTGTGAGTTGGGAATCACAACTGTTATAATCGTTTAAACGCTACCTAATTAGGCTAGTTTAACTGTTAGTTTAGTTTAAGTGTTAGCTTCGCTTAGTATTAGGTTAGTTTAAGTGTTACACTGCAATAAATTAAATAGTGATAACCAGATGTTAACTGAAGAGAAAGATAAAAGGATTATGAATACATAATGTTTTGTTCTTAAATGATGTCATTAAATGTTGTCCACAGGACTTTTACACTAAAAGATCTGTTCGTTACACTAACAAAACACGTTACAAAACATTACACTAAAAGATCTGTTCGTTAAATAACCGTTAAAAAAATTTCGACGATAATTTGAAAAATTCAAACCCTTTCTCTACATTCCTCCGCACTGCCTACCGGATGTGAAACTTGAAATTGGTCCAATTCGTTCCATCCAGCTCGTCGGGGTCTAATGGAGTCTTGGATAATGGATGGTCTTCAGCAATTACTCAATCATCCATGGAACGTTAGCCAATCGTACCTCGCAAGTTATCTTTCACCTACGAGTGACGAACTGTGACCATTAACTTTTCGAAAATTTGATACAGCTCGCACTAGTCATTCAGTTTGATGTGACTCGTAACGGCTTTTCCTTGATGCGCTTAAAGCTAAGTGGTACTCGAGTGCCGAGAACGGTACATCAATATTAATACCTTCTCTGTATAATATTCCAAGGAATGTCAGTGTGATATGTTTGGCGATGAAGAAATTGGAGGAATATAACGTAAAACGTAATATCACGCCTGTAATCCCCGAAGAGGTAGGCAGAGGAGTGTAGTACACACCCACGGTTCACCAGTTACGTTTACGTCCCACTATAGAATAGGTGGCGAGTCTATTGATATACATCGGGCACGGGCACATGTCCAGACTCAAAGCCACTATTAAAAACTCTAAGTTACAACTTCAATCCAACATTACACGACCCGGGATTTGAACCCTGGATCTCTCGTTCGGCGAACGTACGAGCTCGACGTTACATGTTATTATTATCACTATTATCATACATACATACATATCTTCACGCCAGGTCCCTTACGGACCTAACGCGCCTCCACCACATTCATCATTCTCTTCATACGGTTTCGCCGACTTCTGACTCCTCTAACATAATCATGAATACTATAATCATTAATACTATTATCATCAATACTATAATCATCAATACTACTATCATTAATACTATTATCATTAATGCTATCATCATTAATACTATTATCATTAATACTATTATCATTAATACTGTTATCATTAATACTGTTATATTAACACTATACTACATCGTTATACTGTATTATAATGAATGTCAGATTCCATACGGAACAAGTAAAGGAAACCGAGTGTGAAATATATCCGTTCCAACAGAACTAGCACGCTTCGTCTACGTTAGGTTGCAACGTAGATATACATAGAGTTCTAATCTAATATACGTTTCGGCACTAAATTCATTATTCAGATAGTTATATTTATAGTTGTGAACCTCACACATTGTTCTGAATAGTTTAGCTACGGTCACTCGGGAGAAAAAAGGCAGAGGAAAAGAAAGCCTGTACCATATATTGGATATCGGGAGTTTGTAGACGTTATGATTTGACCTCTTATGTCTTCCAAATTTAAAAAGTCTGTTTACCTTTTCACAGTGTTACAAACGGCTTTGCTTCGTAGAATAAAGACGAGAGCGACTGAAGTTAGAAAAACTAATTACAAGTTAATTTCCTTGTAAAAACCTTTACTGAATAAGTTTGTAACGTTCCTTTCGGCTTTCAAGCCTTTTTACGAGTGAAACTTGTTCAATAAATCTCCGGTGCGCCCGGACGGCCATCGGAGACTGATTTCCAAACCTATAAATACGAAAAACTCCATAAATAAGTTTAATTCCCTATAAATATTTTCCCAGCTGTCCATTACTGGGGCATAATAATAACAAAGCGTCTCGAAACAGCTGCTTTTTATAAAGTATCGATCTCACCACCGCGTATCTAAGTTTAAACTGCCCCTTGGGGAAAAAATATGATTTCATATTATTATATCATAGCGTAATATTTTTATGGAAATTGTTTAACCGCGCTTTTTTATGTTTGTGTTTGAATAACAGACATAAAATAACATAACACAACATAACATAACGCCTATAGTTCCCCGAAGAGGCAGGCAGAGGTGAATAGTCCTATGTCATAGGGCCATTATTGCCATACACTATACACAAATTCAAACTAAAAGCTATTACTAGGAATTTCATGCTATAAAAACCCAATATTACTCAACTCGGACATCGAACCCCAGACCACTCCTTCTCACAGCCACTAGACCAACGAGTCAGTCAACATTGTGTAACAAAATTCGTCAACCGTCAAAATCTGAAACCTCTGGCACGCCGTCACATTTATTACACTTACAAAACGTACATTTCCTATTCACTCTCGCCACTTACAACTATTATTTCATTTTAAAATATTGCTATCATCGTATAGAAATATACGAGTACCATTGCCTCCGGGCTACACGGGAAATCATTGGAATACCGGAAAATTATTGGGCTAATTCCAGCACTGGAAGCATTAAGTGGGAAACTGGGAATACGTATGCAGTTTCCCGGGCAACTAGCGTCGGTACTGCTATTTCTAGGGTAAAGCTATTGTTATTAAAGAATTTTTGTTCTGATCTTAGGAGTGTGGCTACCGGTACCTATACGACTCTGTGAGATACGTCGAATGGTACGGATGATAACTTAAATTAAAAGTGATCAAAATAACTTGTACGAAATGGAAGAGTAAAAGGATTTGGTTTATTTCTACAATCCAGTTACCACTTAATACTAGTTAATTGTTTAACTAGACTAATTGTTCTTCTTTAAGGTCAGTTGAGGCTAACTAACATATTCCTAGTGTCCTATTCGAGGCCCTTAAATATTTGTGTCCATAGACGCAGCGGCCGTTTGTAGACGCTTGCTTGCTCATAATGCTATTTTGCAAACCATTCTACAAAACCAACATGTAAAGCAAATATAGAATAGATAAAAAGTTATAGGTTTTTCTGGATAGTTATTTAAATCATCTTAGTTATTTACTTTATCGCTGACTGAGGTCCTGGTTTCAAATCCCGGACTGTGTGTGTACTATCGAATTTATTTAAGCCCGGTGTATGACGTTAGACTCATCATTTATGTTGGGACGTTAACGTAACTGTGAAACATGGGAGTGTCCTACATTTTTCTGCCTACCTCTTCGAGGATTAGAGACGTCACGTTGCATTGTGTTAAGTCCTTTATTACTCTTTCAGAAAAAAATCCCAGATAAAATCAAAGTTTACTCATGTAAACATTAAGCCAACCCGAACATTTCGTAAGTCCAAAATTGACATATATATTGATGTTTGCAGTTATTGCGAAACACAATAAGAATACAAGAAAGAAGTCCAAAATAGTTCCTCTACAAAACCAAGAATACACAAGATACCCTACCCATACGAGCGCTCTCCAATAATAACGCAATAAATTACTCTGTTCACGTGTGACTTACGGCGGGGCCTCCCGGACTCGGGGCCCTAACAAATTATTATCGTGTTATTTTTTTACCAAGTGGACGTTAATTCACCGCGCTACCAGATATTTCTCTTTTATTGGACTCGGTTTAATAATGTCACCCGCTCAGTATTTCATTGTTTATTGCTTATGTTAGTTTTTTTTTCTTTATTGGAAATTCGTGCGGTCTACCAATCGCACTCTGGTTGAAGAGAAAGTAAAATAGGGTGTGAAGTTCCTTTTTGAAAACATTATGTATATGGTGAACAGGAAATACATCATTATAAAAATATTTTTTATAATAATGTATTTCCTGTTTACTGGCGCGTTGGTCGTGTTGGTTGCAAGTGCGACTGCGGAACGGGAGGTCCTGGGTTCGATTCCCGGGTCGGGCACTACT
>DWDV01002308.1:0-11760 GCA_018245615.1 Mimoniades ocyalus
ATTCCATAGTGGGACGTAAACGTAACCGGTGAAACGTGAGAGTGTTCTGCATTCCTCTGCCTACCTCTTCGGGGATTTCAGGCGTGAAGTTACGTTTTATTACTAATTATTATTATTTGGCTGTATACCGAAAATTGTTGGTCAAAATAAATGAAGAAATATTTACGGCCACAATTATTACTGATCTGTCGTTGTCAAATGGTGGTGTTTATAAATGTCAATGTGACAAGTAATAAATAACAAGCGATTTAGATTTAGCAAAAGTTTCAAAACGTCGGTCTGTAAACTTAGTGCGATATCAACAAGCATATGTTAAATTAATTAAATAGCACAATTCCTTCTTATAAATTATATAATAAGTAATAAGAGTCTTCAAAACGTTCTAATAAAATATTTACAATATGAACGCACCGCCAACTTTCGAATCATTTCTGTTATACGATGGAGAAAAGAAGTTAGTATATTTTTTTTGTATTACTATTCATTTAGTATTTCTCTTTAAATTTGTGCATAAAACATTATGTTACGCTTTAACTTCATTGCAGAGTTCAAAAGGAAGACGATACTAAAGTGACAAATGCTGCGATATTTACAGTCAACAGAGAAGATCATACTCTAGGCAACATGATTAGACAGTGAGTTTTCTTACATTTTTACGATTTTGTATAACTCAACATTGCCCTAAATGGCCTCTGTAACAAATAGCCTTTCACCCTTTGATATATATTTTTCCTTATTACATTCAACATAATAAAACTGAAAGTATTTTATGATCACAATTCCTACTATTTTTAATTATCACTCATATCTTTCAGCCAACTCCTTAAGGACCCCAAAGTGTTGTTTGCGGGATACAAGCTGCCCCATCCCCTAGAACACAAGTTTGTATTGCGGATCCAAACTACTTCAGACTATACACCACAGGAAGCTTTCATGAACGCCATTACAGACCTTACATCGGAATTATCACTCTTTGAAGAGAGGTTTAAGGTAAGTTTTATTAACATTTTGAGTTGACAAACTGAATTTTTCTTTCTGTCATAGAAGTAATAAATGTTGTTGTATGTCATTGTGTGGCTTTCATAGAATACAAATCCATATTGTACTCACACAAACTTCAACAGATCTCTGCTATAAAATTCATAGCCAAATTTGTTTGTATTGCTAGTCTGGCAGAACCAATAGAATACTTAACTTATTGTCTATTATGGAAAAATTGTGATTTGACTTTTATCATGTATCTAATTCAATTTAATATGTATATTTTTTTATTTATGTCATTGTTCCAGGAAGCAATTAAAGAAAAGAAAGATGGCTTAGATTAAGTTTGAGATATAAACAAGGTTATCTTTGTGTAATGTTATTATGAAGAGAATATTGAATAATTAACTCTCTAAGAAGAATTGAAAAAACCAATACAATGTATATTTGAAAGTAAATACAATTATATTCTGAATTTTGTTTTTTAATGAAGTTCATCTAACAAATAAAATTTCTATCTATGAATGTACTCCTTTTTTAAGACACTAAGATAAAAAATAATGATTGACAATTAAATTTTAGTTAGCATTAATTACAGTTACATGAAACAATGAAAAGGGAAAGAAAAAACATGTTTTTTAATTATCTTTATTGCTTTAAAAAACATCTAACAATTTGGTGTTCAAGAATCCTCTATATCATAATAGTTATTGATTAGGCAATATAGTTTTAAAACATGATTGTGATGGAAATGTATGAAATTTGTGCCACCTATATTTTCTCAATATGCATTGTGTCCAGACAATGCAAATGAAAAACATACCTGTACCCCTGATTGATTTAAAATGTGACATGCTACAATCAGTACTTAAATATAAGTGTCAATAATTATATATATACAAAACATTGTCTAGTTAAACATCATTAACTACCAAACAAGAACTGATACCACTTCTGTGGTAAACAATAATAAATAACACCCCATTGAAACAAGTAACAACAACGGTAACATTAAAACTAAAGCTCAATAAATAGGTATTAAAATGTTTCCTCTTCATCGCAGTTCTCAGTTGCGTGGCCAAAAACTGAAAAGATAACAAAAAATTGTTTTGAGATTACTAATAATGTTGTGTATTGGTCAAAAGAACACTGCAAGTACTTCAGTGTATTTTCTATGCAAACACAGTTTACAGTAGTGAGAAGCTGCTGTTAAATATTTCTTTTCAAAATCATACATACATGTGCTTTATCGTAAAATATGGCAATACATTTGTAAAATATTAAAACCACTTGAAAAGTCATAGTATGCCAATGTCATACTATGATTTTTCAAGTTGTTCAATTTCAAGTGGTCTACAAGAAAATTTATATTCCATTCTGAGACAGGTTCAGAGTTTGGATACAATTTTTAACAGAAAGGTTTGTCTGTTAAAAATTTAAATGTAAAGTTTTCGACTATTTAACTTTACAAGCTAGTAAAGTTACCATTCTACTGTTAGATACTGGTCTCCATTCAGAATGAAAATGAAGAGTACAGCCTTAGACGTACCACAGAGCTATCACAGCACTAGCTATATATATATAGATATATATACATATTTCATTAAAAGTTAAACGTGATCAGATACAAGAACGGTCGTAAGATGTGTTGGGTGGTACCTTCGCAAATGTCGCAGTAGGGTCTGGGCGGCGGAGGCGCGCGGCGCGGCGGCGCGGGCGCGGCCTGTCGCGGGCACTCCTCCGTGTCGTGCGCGTCGAACACGTCGCAGATGTCGCAGAAGCGGCGCGGCGCCACCGCGCGCGGCTTGCGCCCGTTGCTGGTACACAACATTGTAATACGTTTCAAATTGTGTACAGGAATTAGATGACTATACTTAATAGCTATGGATATGTAGCACATGAAGCTTAACTGCTGACATAGAAAAATATACTATGTACAATTCTTTCTTCAGGATGCATTTAGAAGACTAAAACTATCATACACTACAACTATCTAGACCCAACCCTGTGAACGGTTTCAGGAGTCTTCATGACAAAATATACGATGTACTTCCCGGTATGACTCACAATTCCTAGATGGCAACATGCCGCCACAGGTGTCACAAACAAAGAAAGTTATTATTTTCTACGACATATGACTGATATATTACGAAAATTTAGTATTTAGAGTCTAGCTTTGTTTCTACTTTCGATTGGGTATAGATTTTGAACGTGTGTAAATTCTCCATTCTACAGTACCACAAATTCGTTACACAAGAATAATAAATAATAAATTTTTGCTTGACAATATTTACATTTTGTTGACCAAGTAACTAGGGGTAGCAAACCATGGAACATCGACACATGTAGTGGGTATTACTTACAAAATGGGCGGTTCGGTAACTGATCCACTTTCCAGTGCCTGCACTCGCGCCATCAGCTGCTCGTTCTTGCGCTGCATGTCGACGATTACGGAGTTCAGGAAGCTCACTTGTCCTTCGATTACGCCTTGCTCTTCTTGTTCCCTGGTGATGGATAAGAATCAGATATGTTAGGGACTTTAAATATCTTTATTACGGAAATAAACTTGATTATTTATTTGTGTGTAAATTATTAAGAGTTTGAACTTATTTCCTTTATTAAGATCAGGAAAGAAACCACGAATTCTGTTTAAAGTAAACCAGCATGGTGTCTATCTAGTAACCCGTGGCACAAAGTAAAGATAAATATGGTATTTGTTCTTACTTTTGCGTAGTGTCCCCTTGACCCAGCACTCCCATAGCGGTATTATCGTTCTTGTCTCTTATCTCTTTACCGTTTGATATCTGATTTTGTAAGATAGCTTTCTCCCGTTCCGCTATTTCCGTTTTGGACTGGTAATGCTAAAATGCAGACAATATTACAGTTTATGAGATACAACAAAAAGTAACATTTGAAACATTCGGGCAAGTTAATTCCATAAGTACCTTTAGTTCTTCTTGTAGCTTCCTTATACATTCGTCTTTCGTTCTCAAATCTTTCATTTTGTGTTCAACGTCTGATTTTAATTCACTTATTATCTGTTCGCTGGTGGTTAACGCCGCCACGTTAGCCTGTCTCGTCGCTTGCAATTCTAAGGTTAATTTTTCCAGTTTCTCATCCTTAGTAATATTAGTTGTCTGCTGGACTGTAGCTAATTCTAATTTTTGAGAGAGATCTAGTACATTTTTTTCGGCCGCTGTGAGTTTCTCCTGTAGTTGACTTTGTTTTTCAATTTCAGTCTTTGTGTTTTCTCTAACATTTTGCAATTCTTTTTCGTAGTCTCGTAACTTATTCTTAAGATCGTGACGTATACTCTTGCTTTCCTTTTTATAGTCATCAAACTGCGTTTGGAGTTGCTTATTGAGATCTTCGTAGTTTAATTTTTGTCCATCATTGATGTTAGTCAATTGTTTGATATCATTTTCCGCCTTCGCTAGTAATTTCAGTAATTCGCTGACTCTTTCTTCAGCGTTTCTAAGTTCTGTTATTTGTTTTTCTTGTTCTGCTATACGACTGTGTAAGGTTTTCATCGTGTTTGTAAGAGATTCCACTTCTTTATTGTATTTATTTTTAATTTCGGCGTTTTCAGTTTCAAGTGTCTTAACTTGTTGTTGGACTTGGACGAATTCTAAACTCAAAGCATCATTTGCAATATTAATTGTACGTTCTTTTTCAGATATTTCTTTGTCTTTATTTTCCACATATTGTTTAATTTGATTCAATTCATTTTCTAAAAGCTTTGATTTGGCAGCATGAGCTTCATTTTTGTCGTTTTGAATTTTAATTTGGTTTTCCTTCTCTTCCAACAGTTTCTTATAATTATTCATATCAGCAACGTTAGTATTTAAATTTTTCAGAGCAGCTTCATAATCATTCTTTAATTTGCTTAATTCGTTTGATGTTTCATTAAATTTAGTTTCTAATAAAGATTTTTCATTTACTAAAGCAGCCATTTCTAGTCTAAGTGTCTCCAAATGACCAAGATGTTCTTTTAGCAGTGATTCTTCACTAGAGGAATTACTCAAAAGGGTTTCATATTTTTGTTTAAGTGTAGATGTTTCTAAGTGAATGCTATTTAATTGTTCTTCAAATTTATTTTTACTTTCAATTGCTTTGTTTAATTCTTCGCTGGCTTGCTTAAGTTGCCGGTCTTTTTCTGTAACCATTTCTTCATTTGATTTTACATCTACTTCTAACATTTCTAGTTTTAATGAAAGTTCTTTAATAATATTCTGTTTTTCTCCTAATAAAGCCTTAAGACGGCTTTCTTCTGTTTTCTGATCACTTGATTCATTACTTACAGCAGACAATTGTGCTTGATATTGCGTGATTTCCTTTTCGTGTTGAATCTTTTGGTTATTTAACTGAGTATTCATATCGTCTAATATTTTTTGTAATGAGTATTCATGTTTTCTAGCTTCCTCTAGTTTATTATTTAAGTCATTTTGAGCTTCTGTCAACTGATCTACCTTTTCCATTAGCTTCACTTCGGATGTCGCGCCTTCTGCTTTCAATAATGATATTTCTTCCTTGTATCTATCAATATCGACTTCGAGTTTCTTTCGCATTGACTCATATTCGATATTTAATTCCTGTTCTTTCGTTTTAAGGCTTTCAATTTCCTTTTTCAATATAGAATTTTCATCCAACAGTTTGTCATTTTGCGATTCAAGGCCTTTGAAGCGGTTTACGAATTCTATACTTCGAGCTTCAAGATCTTTGGTTTTATTTTCTGCAACTTGTTGTTTTTCCACATTTTCATTCATTGTTCTTAGTAATTGTTCTCGTTCAGAACAAAATTCCTCTTCTAGCTTAAATAATTTTTGCTTTAATTCTTGCTCGATTCGACCATGATTATTGGAAGATTCTCTGTGTTTATCTCGCAGGTCTTGGAGTTCTTTTTCGGTTTCTTTCAAATGTTGGGATAATTTATTGAATTGCTCGTTAGAATCCGTTGCTTGACCAGTGAGATTCATATACTCTGATTCTATTTTTTCTTTGGATTTTTGTAATTCATTACATTTCTCAGTAGCGCTTTCAAGTTGGCGTTTGTATTCACCAACACTTAATTCCATTGCGGAAATTTTTTCCTTCAGTCCATTATTAATTTGAGTAAGTTCAGTAACAGATGCTTTCAGTTTTATATTTTCTTGTTTCAAAGAATTTAATTCGTCCACATTAATTGTAAATTGAGTGTTAAGAGAATCAAGTTCAAATTTACTCTGATCTAGGGCCTGTTTGTGGGTCTCAATTTCTTTTAATAATTGTTCTATTTTTATGTTACGATCTTCTATTTCTTTCTTGTGTTCTTCTGCAATTTTGCTATGTTTAATATTAAAATTTGCTGTTGCTTGTTCGAAGTCATCTTTTAATTTAATAATCTCCTTGTCTCTTTCATGTATTGTTTGCTTATATTCATTAACTAATTTCTCATTGGAATTTGTGGAAGAACTAGATTCATTAAGAAGCCGCTCGTAATCTTTCGTCTTTACATTGAGAGCCTGCTCCAGCTTTAATAATTCAGATTTATTTTTTTCATCTTGCTGCGATGCCTCATTTAAAAAGCTTTCGTATTCATTAATTTTATTTGTCAGTTCGTCTTTAACGCGCTTGACCTCCTCTTGTAAAAGCTTGCAAGCCATTTCATTTTTCTTTTTCGAATCTTCCAGTTGTTCAATGTCTAATACTTTAGCACTGAGTTCCATTTTCAGTTTTGTTATTTCCTTATTTAAGTTGACTTCGTGCTCTTTACTCGCGCCCAAAACTAACAAAATAAATATTTTTTAACGTTGTAATTAAAGATCAAACACATATATTTACTTGTAGAATAAAACGTATAACTTACCTTTGTTTAGTTCAAGAGATTTATCATCAAGAGTTGCTTGAAGCTGTGTAACTTTGGTATTAAGGTCTATTATTATTTGACTATTTTCTTTGTTAAGTCTTTCCCCACTTTGTTTTTCGGCTTCCAGTTTCGATTCGGCTAATTGCAATTTGGCTGTCAATACGGACATTTGAGTCTCAAATTCAGTTTGGGCTATGGCTAATTTCGTTTTTGCTTCAGTTAGTGCTTTCTCAGATTCGATTTTCAATCGAGATAATTCGTCTGACATACTTTTTCCTAGCGAATCTTTTTCACATTCCTTCTCTTTGAGCAGGGCGTACGCTTCGTCCAACAATTTCTGAAGTTCCGATGATAGAGCTAAAATTAAGAGTTATTATTTATTGAAACCTTTTCTTGTTTAACTGCACGATAGAGTTGATTTGGCAATTCATCTATTACATTCTCCTTGCTAGTTGTTTTTAGAACTTGCACTCAATTTATTCCTATCAAGACGAACTTTTATTGTATTTTCATTTAATCTTAACACTTAACGGACGGGCTCCGTAGATTTATGTTTTTCCATTCTGACTTCCTAAGACGGGCCACGTAGATCGACGTTTCTAGATTTCTAGAACTGGGAAAGACAGCAGAGTCGTTCCTAGTTTCCGGGTATTTTTCAGGGGAATTAAATAAAACGTAGATCTATGTGGCCCTTTCTAGGAAGTCAGAATGGAAAAACGTAAATCTACGGGGTGGTCCTTTAAGTGTGAATAAGTTAACCTGCTGACATAACACTCCTGCTAACTGTCTCGTTGACGCTACTGCCAGCTGGCCGGCCGTGGCGGCGACACTCACTGTGCGCGGCCGCCAGCTCGTCGCGGTGCTGCTCGGCCGCGGCGGCCATGTCGGCGTCGCGCTGCTCCTCGAGGGCCCGCAGCGCCGCGCCGGTGGTGTCCGCGCGCGCCATCTGCGGTGCCGCCTCGGCTTCCAACTCACGGATTTGCTTCTCGCGAGCTGCCAGCTCTTTCTGACAATGCAAATATACATCTGTTATTGTAAATTTTAATGCAGATTAATTTAACTTTCTGAAAATTGTGATTAAATAAATATCTGTGAAAGTTTATTCGAATGCTGATAAACGGTGGTTGTAATATTATTAATGTAATATTTTCTAGATATAGTTGTATAGAGGTCAAACATTATTTTAATAAAATCTTATATCACTATTAAGTAATTTGTTTTATTTCATACAGATTATCATTATATTTATGCATAAATATTATTATTATTAATTTAGTTGCAACATAATAACATTTCAAATTAATAAAAGATCATACCTCCATAGCTTCTTTGTATTTCTGAAATAAAAAAATTTTGTGTTGTATTAATGACAATTTTTAATTAAGCAGTCATAATAAATATAAAGTTCGTAATTAAAAATATTTGTAATGAAATATTTCTATTTAAATAACAAATACTATATAACTTCATATACTATCAAGCTAATTCGATTTAAAATGGAGAGAAAGAATAAAGGATGGAATCAAAACTTTTATAAAAATCCGAAAAACAAATATTATTGAATACAGTTCATATTTTGTGAATACAGTTTAGTAATATTTTTAGTTTAATTTGTCAGATAAAAATTAGAAAGAGACAATACGTTATAGTCTTCCTTGTTGATGTTCTCCTCCTCGTTCCTGAACATGAGGTCCTCCACCTTCTGCCGTTCGTCTTCCAGCATCTTGTTGAGCTTGTCCAGCTCGGTCTTAAGTTTCGCATTTTCTGTATTTGCCTGAAATAAACATTTATAATCATATTTATTATCGTATTAATCATAATAATATACATCGTAGAGTAGAATCTTGTAAAAGCCGCAGAGATAATACTAATTAATATATTTTCTATAAATGATAAAATGGTGAAAAACCATTTTACAGTTTTTCTTTCAAGTCAAAATTTAAGAAACACCGAACGACAGAAAATTATTAGACTAGCGTAAACACTGCCTGCCCTATTTTTTTGAAATTTCCTTTCTTGATATTGGCCTCCAATTGAAACAGAGCATTTCAAATATAAATGTAAAAATAAAGTAAGAAACGACTGCAGACTAAAGTGTGGACAAAAACGAAATTACAACCTGGGTTGCTTCTTTTTTAATCTGTGAGAGGGCGCTCTCGGCGCGTTCTGCTTGCAGGGAGACCTTAGCCACTTCAGCCCGCTCCAATTCCCGTTCTCGCATAAGCCGCTCCAGGTGCAGTTGTTTCTCCCTCAACAATTCCTGTACAGCATCACAGCATATCATTAATTATTCTGTATTAATAGGGAACAGTTCCAATAGATTCCGAGGATACCTAAAAATACTCAGGTAACGATAAGCCTAAATCAGAATAGAATAATGAACTAGAAATTAAATTTTTGGGCCAAGTGAAAATTATTACAAGGTCGAAGCAGTTAGACTCGTCGACAACTATTTCAACTTAATACGACATGTGACTTTGTATTGCACTATTTTTCTTAAAAATAAGCTATATGCTATAACTCGCAGAAGTTAACTAGGCACCTCACAATGATGATAGCGTCACACTAACTACATATAAATATTTGTTTAATTTTATATTTGTTGTTTTATTTAAGTAATCATGTTCCACAATACACCTGTGTTACAGCGTTGCAACAACTCGTGTATCTATGCATTAGACTTGAGATATCTTGATGAAACAAATCTCTTACGTAGTGTAAATTTAAAAAACACAATATTTCGGTAACAGGATCCATAAAGTAATACATATATGTGAAATAATATAAAATTTTGAAGTGTAATTAACATTAGGCAAAAATTGGGCATTCTATCGGTTTTCATACTTTACAATAATAGGTACCTTTAATTTCATAACAGGTTTAAATTTATAGCCCATGTAAAATAAGTACGTCCACACTTTGGAGCGCTTTAATAAATTTTATAATAGCTTTTCCTTAAATTGCAACATTTCAAATTAATTCATATTCTTTCTTCTTCTTTGCAGTTTCTTCTTCCTCTCTCTCGGTACGTAGCGCGCTACAATGTTCTTTTTCTTTCTTCTTAAAGAGTTTGTTGTTAAAAGCCATATTTGATCTGCTTGGAAGTAAGCGATAAGATTGTTTACATTTGGTGTTATCTGTTATTTTTTTTTTATCATTATTGAGCGAAAAAGGTCAATATTTTAAGTTAAAATAGCACGGATTCCCATT
The DNA here is from genome assembly GCA_018245615.1 of Mimoniades ocyalus. Classification (NCBI taxonomy): domain Eukaryota; kingdom Metazoa; phylum Arthropoda; class Insecta; order Lepidoptera; family Hesperiidae; genus Mimoniades; species Mimoniades ocyalus. The sequence continues at coordinate 10,037 of DWDV01002308.1, forward strand.
CCACTCCTCACTCTTCCGGCACCAACAAAGTGGTGAAGGTAGAAGATGCATGTGAGGTCTGTGAGGCAAGACACACTTGGCACTCGGCACTTTCTGCCTTCCCCGTAAGAGACAGAGCATGATGATATAATAACGAAAACAATTCCCGAGGCAGCGATGCATAAATCGCCACATGACAAATCACTCACGATGCTTACGTAGTTGCCTCCCACCCACGCGGACTCCTTAGTTGAATTAAAATATTACTCACAACTTATTTTTACTACCATATACATGCGTCTTACAGAAAGTTACATAACATTCAAAGTGATGTTGGATTTTTATGGCTAAAAATAGAAATCTTGAGAGCAAACGCGAAAGCTTATAACCGAGGCTTTCCGTCAGCTCTTTTAGATGTCTGTGACCTATTTTAGATAAAACCTATTTGTAGCAGATTAAAAACGTTTAATTGCCGGTTTGTGAGTAGCCGCGGAGGGCGATACAAACTTCATTACTTATTTGTTTTGAAATCTTTACCATAAACTTGCAATAAAGAGCAAATTTAACGGCTAATACTATCATTTTCTACTAGTGTGATATGTATAAAAGGTAATTCATCGCAAAATAATCGAAATACATAAATAATTGATTCCATTTTTGTCACATACATATACCTATACTGTTTATTTTAATATTTAATTAATATTCCTTTAAAAAGTCATGTTGTTTTTTGAAAATAAAATAATGTAATAAGTGCTTGAGTTGTTTGCCCTCTGTTACGTAACAGCGTACTGGTCAGTAATTATTATTTAATAACATTCATTACTTTTCATTGTAGGTAACATTTTTCATGGAGTCACAAGATTTTAATTAAAGATAATGGAAATTAAATTAAATGAAAGATAATGGCCAGTGCTGTAGAAAATAAAAACTCGTACTTTTTAAATATAAAGACAAATGCCAGCTGTTCAATTTAAGCATACAAACTTTCATAGTTGAGTATTTTGTTTGTTTTATTAAAACAATATTTTAACTGAGATTGCTTCGATGGATATAATCTTGCGCAGAATGAAAGGTAATTAATGTTCTGTATTCATACAATTTTTTTTGTAAAAACGGAAGTTGCTTTATAAATCATTATTTGAGTTCCCAATTGCTTGTACTGTTTGACTACCTTAAGGGTTTAAAGTTAATTTCCAAAGTATTACAAAATGCATTACAATAGAAATCTTCGGGCTCAAAAACGAATAGTATTTAAATTTTACCAAGAACTGTACTTAGACCTACTGGTAAGGCTTAAACTCGCTTAAATTCTTAAACGAGCTTAGCTTAACTTTTCGCGAATTACGTAATCCATGAAAATACATGAAAGTTAAGGGATAAAGCACCAGAGAGGGGTAATAAAGGGGCTGGGTCGATTTTCGTTAAGTGCTTTGACTTAAAAACATCCCTGAGCAGGCAGACAGATGGGTAAAGTATGTGAATATATACATACATATATAAAAAAAAAAGTAACTTCACGCCTGTAATCCAAGAAGAGGTAGGCAGAGGAATGTAGCACATTCCCACGTTTCACCAGTTACTTTTAAGTCCCACTATGGAATAGATGGTGAGCCTATTGCCATGCGTCGGGCACATCTCCAGACTCCGAACCTCTACTAGAAAATTTCAATTAGAAAATTTTGTAGTGTTCGACCCGGGAATCGAACCCGGGACCTCCCGATCGGCAGTCGCACTCGCAACAA
>DWDV01002309.1:0-11759 GCA_018245615.1 Mimoniades ocyalus
CTTACTTTACACGTGGTAACACTTATTTTATCTTAACTCACGTATATTTTTTCGTCCATTCCTCTAGTTTCCGTCAGAGACTGACAAGAATATATTCTTGGCAGAAATGCCGTTAGCGATGGAAATAAATTAATGCATTTCATACAGGTTTGCACCCAGACAAAAATTCCCTCGGTTGTAGTTTATCGCGTACAATGTGTTCAGTCCTTAGAGTTTTAATGAGGAAGAGATTATGAGATAGATCAATGTAATGAAGACAAAGATCTCGATATTAAGATTATTTATCATATTTTTATTCTAATGTAGAAATTTTGGATATTGAATATAATGTGTTCCTAGAAGTACAGTTAAGATATTAATATTCAAAATGTATTCATCACTTATTTTGTTTTTTGTCGTAAAGATGATTTTTGAACGAATACATATTTCAAAATATGTAGTAGGTACTATGAATGTACATATGTCAATGTAAGTAAATGAATTAATAGTCGAATGCCACCTGCGTTTATTAATTCGTTTAATGTACATTTAATCAAGTATTTAGAATCAAATTTTTTTTTCGATCCTTTTTTATCGTTCTACTTTTGGAACATGGGTCTCCTCTCAGAATAGGAGAGTTAAGGCCATGGTCTGCCACGCTGGCCAAGTGCGGGTTGGCAGACTTCACACCCCTTAGAGAACAATTTTTTTTTATGACCTCTAAGATGTGCAGGTTTACATATACAAACATATACTTAGTAAGTCAAAATCAAGAAATAATCTAAGTATTACTTACATTATTTCTTGATTTTGAATCTTTCTTCAACGTATATCATCACCACCATCACCACCTTCATCATCATCATCTGCATGTGTGTGTGCGTGCACTTACGTTTCAATGTGTGTGTAAGTGTATTATAAAAGATCCCATTGATATTACTTTAGAGTAATAAAAAACTACTATTATCGAGAACCTTTACAGTGCGTGTCAATTGAAGTTGTTAAATACGAGCACCATCAGCACTCGTAAATGAGCAATAAACAGATTTGAGTATCGGATAAAACTCAACGTGGGGCCGCGTGGTGACGTGACGCGTGCGTAATGGCGCGGATTAGTTTTCGCAGAACAAAAACACGCAATAGTCCGTTGACAAAGCCAGTTACACGTCTCCGAAACCGGCGTACTTATGTGTATGTGGAAAGTAATTAACGTAGAAACGCGTCAAGTGTTTCAGGATAGACAATTGGCGCTCGTTGCCCTCGTTACTCCGTAAGGCGCTATTCTGGCGTCAACGTTAATGACAATCCAAGATAACATATCATAACGATATCCTCGAAGGGATAGGTGGAGGAGAGTAGTACACTACTTCCCACCAAAGAATAGACGGTGAGCCTATTGCCATACACCGGGCACAAATTTACGACCAAATGAATATCTCCAATTTAATATGCCCCGCATGCTGAACGTTCCACACGTGCCGAATCAAACGCATCAAGCATTTGCATTATCGTACATCAAATCTATTAAACCATAGAGAAACGTTAAAGTTTCGTATCAAATTACGACGCACACATCTGTCGTGAATGGCGTCGCGATATTGTAATGTTATTGTGCAAAATTTGTAATAATGCACGAAGCACGGCGCCGAGAGGGTGCGCCGTTGTTAAGTCGTCCTGTCCATTTGTTTAACACGTACGTGGGGCTGTTGACGTATTAACAGCTTTTACTTTGTTATGACTGCGTCGTTGGCGTAGTGGTTGCAAGCGCGATTGCCGCAGGAGGTCGTGGATTCGAACTCCGGATCGTGCAGTGTTATTTGGTTTTTCTAACTTGAAATCCCTTGTACCAGAATGGACTAGGGAATGTTCCCGGTGTATGTCAACACACTCACAACTATTCAATGGTGGGGCGTATTAAATGGTGAATTGTAAGAGTGTACTACACTCCTCCGCCTACCCCATCGGGGAAATACGGCGTGAATGTTTTTTTTAAATTGTTTCGACTTTTACTTGTCAGGTTTATATTCATACCTATATGTATACGGAACTTTAGAATGCATAAAATATAAAATAAATAGTTAAAAGTCATAAAACAAATTTGCAGATATACCTACTATACATTTATTGTATTGTAACACCACGCCTGAAATCCCCAAAGATGTAGGCAGAGGTAAGTATCGTAAACAGAACTAGGAAAAAGCTTGTGAATCGTAAATTTAAGATTAGACATTCATAGTTGCATGCTAACAGACTTTATTCAACACTGCAAGACCGCTTAAATATCCAAAAATCAATAAATCAATCGTAAACCACGTCAACAACACGATTTATAGTAGCAAAAACCGAAACCAAAAACCTACTGATGATAATATCATTTCGGGAACTAAAGATCATTGCGGTTCTCATTGCATCTCACACGCATTGTACCACGTACCATATGCATTTCACCAATTAAAAACATTAAACTCCAAACATGTCCCAACTTGCTGTGTCTCATGATTAATTTCATTGTTCATAATTCATATAAAAAAATTAAACTCACATATGCTCAGGGATACAGCGTCGAAATTGTATCGTATGCTAGTGAGGGACGATTGGTGTACTATATTAATTCGATTAGATATCTAAACGAAAAATAATTGATTTAATGTTACTTGATTCTTCTCGATACACTCGTGGGTATCTTCACGCCAGGCCCCTCAAGGGTAGACATGGTAGACATTCTACCTGGCGTCATGATATATAATATATCTATGTATGTACATATGTACTCATTGGTATGAACCCTAGATTACAGTGATGTTAAAATAACAACAACTATATATTTTGATTTAGGTACCTATGTGAATTTTTGAAACGTATTCCTTCATGTTATATACGATTACATGATCTTCTAAGTCCTGCCGCTGAGAAGTAACTTCTGTCCAGCAGTGAAACAACGCAGGAGCTGATGGTGACGTAAATGTCATATAAATCGTTTAACAAACTATTTTTTAATTTGTTCATTCACTGCGCAAAAACAAATGAAACGATTGATATCTAAATTAGTAAAAAAATCACCTGTAAACGTAATATTGCGCATGCAATCCCAAAAGAGGTAGGCAGAGGACTGTATATACTTCGACGTTTAAACAGTTACGTAAATGTCCTCTTTCTCCTCTTTTTTTCATTTCTTGATCATAACCTTATAAATATCTAACAACACCATGTACCTAGTACCTACATTTAATTAAAAATTAAAATTCAGAATATAAATTGATAACGGCCAGAAAACAAAACTCGATACTGTGTCACAATACAATCGAATTCTATGTTACTGTAGTACAACTCTACGTCCCATGTGAAGCCAGCGTCTTGCTCGGCGGCCGTTCACCTCGCCTGAAATAATCAACCTTGACCGCCAACTGGCCCCTTTAGCCGTCTCCTCGCAAACGTTCGCGCCATGAGCAGAATAGAACACCACACTTTGACTGTCTGTATCTTGTAAAAATATAGATCTAAATATAAGATTATAGGAATATTATATGTACCTTGCTGATAAAAAACATCTTGACAAAACTAGAACACCTTGTAATGCGCGTAAAGTGTGGTATCATAATCCATTTAGGAACTCCAGATTTATAAGGTAAGTTTAGGCGGTAAAGTCTTTCGAATGAAGACGTCCTAGAAACAGGCCATGCCGCCAATACCGTAGAAGTATAAATTATGCCTACTACTACGACCAATGTATTTAGGCGCGACAATATGTATTTATATGAGTGCACTTGGTAATGATGTTGTGCTATTACTGTGTATTGTAAAAGCGTTATATTATTTCATAGGTCTCGATATTCGTTTCAAATTTACCTAGCGATTTACATTTACATAATAAAATCTACACTATTTAGTAGTGGTCAACGACGATTCCGCCCAAAATAGGCGACCAGAACTGATTATTTCATGTAATCTCTTTGAAGCGAATATAATTTGCAGTTGCACTATAATTAGTTAAAGAATACAGAGTGTATATGAAAAAAATCACCAGGATTTTCAAACCTGATTAACTAATACATTATCAATGTAAGTGCGGGGATGCGTGAAAGCAGCCTCCCCGAGCGGCGACTGTTTGATTAAGTACGAACATATAGCTAGGGGCACCCTGGACATTGCGACTAATCCTTTCACCACGATGGCTGATCACTCAACGACCTCTCTCAGAGCCAACCAATAAGATTAGCTGTTGGTTCGAAGAAGAAAAATAATGTAAGTGCGGAATTCACATCACACAGCCTAGCTGAACACAGCCTTAGTTAGTATACAAATTTAATATTTATTACATAAAACTCTATTCCGCGAAATAATGATTACAAGCAAATGTAACGCTAACTACCTACGTTCCTCATGGATAATAAATATTCCAAGCGCCAGTATAATTATTACGAAATCCTCGAAGTCGTCTAACAATCCGTACCTACGAGTACGTACATACGTACGTTCAAACAGCGAAATGATTTTATTACTAAACATGCTATCGTCGGCAGTCGCCGTGACAAATCACAAAAACCACGGTCAAATTACTGCCATAAACTTGATTTATTTTTTTGTTCCAACACAATGAGTACGTCAATTACAAAGTTATTGTTATATTTTAGCTTTTCAACCTAGAATAACACCCGTATTTAGCGAAAGGGTAGGTTGAGGAGTGTAGTGATCACGGATTTCAGCAGTGACATATGTATGAATGTACATATTATTCGGCGTATGGAATAGGAGATGAGCCTAGTGGCATACAGTGGACACAAATCCATACACTGAACCACTACTGGGCATTTCAAGTTAATTTAGCTTTATATTTACGTATATAACAATTGTAACCTTTACGTGGGCCCACCACATTACAACACTGGATATATGTACATATTTGAACACTACGGTACAAATCATTTTCTGACTTCCTCAAACTCTACTTTTTGGTCAATTTTGAACCCAATTCATCATACTTACGCTCCCAATATCTTGAAAAACATGAACAACTCTACATGTTTGTCACGCGTAATGCTTTTAGTTACTAAATCTCTTAGTGTTCAAACAAATACATTTTTAGGTTTCGGCCATTCCATTTTTCAAGTTCACGATATTGAATTGTATAGAAAGAGATTAGTTTAAATAGTCACCAAAATAAATTATAGATCGTAATATTAAACGCTTAGTCAAATAAAATAAATTTAAATGTATTAAACAATTATATACAAATAAATGATTGCCATAGTATTTTGGTTCGGTTAAGCTACGTAAACTAAAATTTATTATTTCGAAATCAGATCAGATTTATATAAAAATTAGCTTACCAGGTTCTGTTTTTAAATTACAAAACATGAAAAAATATGATAATGAAAATATCGACAGTTAATTTAAAAGTGCAATTTAGCGTAGGTACTATAGTTATGTTACTGATGACGCGCCATTAGCAGCTTAAAGAAACATTTATTATTGAAACAAAATCATTCCGAACCAAGCTACTTATTCCCAAATAAATTCACAATTACATTTGCATAAAACGTTATTACCACAATTATCATTAAATTTAACAGCAATCTAAAATACCTACTTGGATCACCCTTAAATAATAAACATGGTTGGCCTATAAATACACTATTAATACCAAATACTGTATAAGATAATTTAGCACAACTAAAATAGTATTTACTCAAGATAACATCGTTTGCGTGGGCGTTAGTCAGTTTTGTATATTGATTACACTCTGACTAACTGACTAAGCAGTCCTATATCCAGAATGTGACGTGTAGGTGGCGTCGTGATCGCAGTAGGAGTGGCAAGTGGGTACGTCCCATGCCTAGACGTTTTAATTAATTGAAATCGATAGGTCGAACGCCTCTGTTAATGGTTACATTGCAAAAGATACGAGTATATACGTACGTGCGTAGATCGCATTTGTTTGAGCGATATTTTAGTAATGTATTAATTGATAAATATTGGCTAGACGATGGATGCAGCAAGCCGAAGCAGGATTCGATACCGCCCCTGGTGTGGCCTTTGTGGAGGTCTGGTGGAGGCCATGTCTAGTAGCGGACTGAGACAGGTTGACGATAATGTTGATAATGATAAATAATAGATTCATATACAATTTCATATAAAAATTGTAATAGCATTTTTAGCTGTTAGAGATAACCGAACTAATGTATTAGGTGCGTATATTATATACATATAGTATGTAATAATTTAACCTAGTATATTACGTTTACGAGTATATCAAATTATTTATTAAATAAAATTTATTTGGAAGTACCTCTACCTACCTCTTCAGGGATTACAAGCATGCTGTTCCTTTTTTATACGCTATTTAAAACAATGTTCTTGTTCATACATGTAATATACTAATAATAATATTACAGGATGTTATGATTTTTTATTTCACTGATATACATTAAAATATTAAAAATAACTCGCCAATTACACTATGCAAATCATACGCTCCCAGTACATTCCAAAAAAAAATTAAACTACGTTTTAGCGTGACTAACAATATAGTAGAGATCTCTATAATATATAAAAAAGTACTGTAAATTTAATCAAGCATACGTTAAAATCTTGTTACATTTTAAAACCAGTGGTAGCTGGCTGAAAAGTGACAATAATTATAAATAAAACATTGAGCCCACTTAGCGCCAAAAATGAAACTGCATTACAGAGCACAGAGTACACAAAAAACGACCCACATCGTTCATCGCCGATCAAAACAAAAACATTATTGTTCGTGGACGGCGCGTGCCCGCGGCATACACTCGTTGAACAGAACTTACATTGATTGAGTCGCGTGCTCGAATTCATTCATTTCTTATGACCAGCTTGTTAGTTGTTGAAAATAGCACAATATTATTAATATAGGTAGGTACAAACAATGGAATTTACTCATGTTATTAGGAGAAAGAAAATTACAATTGTAATAATTAGATTTTTTAGATATCATTTAACGTATATTTTATTTTTTATGTCACTGTTTTATAATAAAAATACACGAGTTGTACTTGTAGATTTTTAGATATTCTTATAGAACTTGTTCTTATTTGTGCCCGTCTTGATACAGGTAGTTTTCATTTAAAAAAATCGAAACCATATAACATATGTAATTATTCTATATGTTTCACAGCACGTTTCAATTAAAATATGGCACATTTCATTGTTTATGTTTTTTTTATATACAGTCAAATTATTATAGGTATGAAAACATTTAAATACTTAGGTACTAGCAATATCGAACTAGGCATCGTTGTAGGTAGATAATTCTACACCTCAGTAATGGATCTTTTTATTACTATGTATGCTACATATGTATTTCTGAATAAAAACTTATCACTATTTAACTAATGACATAAAAGTTCCAAAATACAATAATAGCAATATAACAACTTAATACGAAATTTATGTACACACAAAAAACAAACTATATCTGTTTTCTTTTCCTTCCTTTCTGGACCGAGAAATTAAAAATATTACAGCTTTGTATACGGCCAAAGACATTATATGTTAGAGATATGTGGACACCTACAATTGGAGGTTTATGGTTGGTCGGTAGTGTAAGCGCGCCACGGCGAGCCACTGATTCGCGAACATGTCGGCGCATGCTGGAGGGCCCACGTGCCGGGGTTCCCACGGGCCGCGGGGGCCGCGACCTCCACTAGTTCGACGTTTTTTGTCTGTTACCTATTTAAGCGGTACACTTTTCGACTGTCATTTGCAAAAGTTCGACAGCCAGCTGTTTCGCGCGGAACACTGGGACGCTATCTGTGATTTTAAATAAGCAATTTATGAATATACATGTATTTAACAGTATACGATAGATAAAACTTTAGACTGATATAAATAAAATTGTGATCAAGGATTATAGTCAAATTCATAAACCCTTTTATCGTTCTTTTGTTAGCCACGACGCTCCTCTTAAAATGTTAAGATTAAAAGTTTGTCACATTGGCTAAGTAAGGTGACAAGGTTTAGGGTTAATTAAAGTTTTAATTAAAAACTTATCAGTGACTTAATCCACGTAATTACTTATTATTCCCGTTTCAAGTATTCTTTATTCAAAATTAAAAATAAATTCTCAATTTTAGCTTGATTCCGAATTGACGGCAATAATTGAATGAATTAGAAGATTCGTAGGTGTGGTTTAAGTTCTACTAAGAATAATTGAAACGGAAATAATAAAAAATTACGTGGATTAAGTCACTGATAAGTTTGATAAGTAGTGTATAGGAGCGTGGGAAATAGAGTGAAAAAGGAAGCGGAAACGCTCACATATGATACTGACAGTCATATTTCAAAGTTCATTAATTATTTGAGAATTTGGAATACCTTCAAAACTTGCCCAGTCTTGCCATATTGCGGCCCGACTGGGTCTAGCATCTAAAATCTCCCAAGCAAAGAAACATCTAGTCACGTCTGGGTATTTAATGTTATAACAACGTGATGTCTGTATACTATGGGGACTATGCAGAATGAATCAACGATTAAATTTTGAGGGAAAAAAAGCAATTAATATAAATGTCGTCCGAAGATGTTATCGATGGCGTAACGTTCAGGATTCAACGCACGACCTCCGCTAACAAGCCGTTTTTATTCATCACCTATTCGGGCACAGCAAACGAGATCCGAATAAAATTTTGCCAGTACATTAGACGCCATATTTTACATTGATTTTTTTCACGTTTGAACGGAAACGTGAGAACGGAACAGTAAAAAGAGGTATGTCGATTCATTCATAGTCCATTCCACGACATTTAAAATAATTTCATTAATTTACACTTTTAACAATAGAAAAAGAATATACATACTTTGAAAATAAATAATTCTTGAAAGACGAAAACAATGTGCTATTGAGGGCAAAGTCTGTTTTCTATAGACGTATTTATTTACTTTTTTACCATTATAACGCCATAATTAATATTACAACACATTGAAAAATTTTAATTTTACAATTCATTACGTTTCCTGCATCACAAAAGCAAATTAGTGTTTAATCGTCAAATAACTGTGCTGAATCAATTATCTAACCTATTCACCTAAAGACTCGGAAGACACAAGTCGTAATTAATAACAGCAATTATTTAGGTCGTAAAAATCACTCATGAGAGTTTGTATTTTGATATAACAAAGTCTACTTGTAATTAAATTACAGAGTGGCATTTGGCTTGAGAAATGACAAATCATATATCAAATGATTTACACGGAACAGTTAAATGTTTCTGTATCTAAACGAGGCCACCCTACATTTAACTTGCGAATCTATCAGCATTTGTATAAATATCGAACACGGCTAATAAATTGTACCACGACACTCACTACGGTTTTGTAGTATTGCCACACTTAAGCTGGAGAGTGCGGGACTCAGATCGGGATATTTTTGTTTGAGCTAGGTTAATAAGAAAAAAAATGTCTATGTAAAAAACTTACACTTTTACAATGAAAATAACTAATATCTTTAGCGCCTTTTCCAAAAAAATACTTCTGCCAAGTTCCACATTCTTGGAAAACATGTAATAATTTTCTTAATACATATTAGGAGACTTTAGTACTTAAAGTGATTTTAGCCAAAAGGAACGTAAACTAAAGGTTACACTTTTCAAAAAGAAAAATTAAATTAATAACACTTAATATAGCTTGTATGACAAAAGTTTTTCCGATAATTAACATTATGCATCAATTACCTGAACGAGACTACATATTTCATTTTTAAGGTATAAAAATTCTTCTACCAGTATTTCGAATTTTAAACTGTCAAAGGTACAAATTGTACTGCACCTCCCAGCCAATCTCGCGTAAGTGGGTAAAAGGCTTATCTGTGTACAATTAGATAACCGAACAAAATTTGGACACTCGACAATACCAATCGAGAGCGTACAGGAATATCCTGGATTTATATCACGCCCGACCAATAAGTTACGAGTTAAAAGATCCAAACGATGCTATAAATAAATTGAGTTACTAAAGATTCGCTCGCTCGAATCCTTACGCATCCCCATTTGAGACGGAGTCGGGTATCATTCTGTTACTCGGCGTCTCACTCCCATCCACACATCAAACAGATTTAGACGAAATCCTTTCGATCCAGCGATGTGTTATTAACCCAATTTTCGGTAACGTTAGGGTGTTTTACAGGGATTTAAGGATAAACTGGTTATGTGAATGAAGGATTAATTTACCTTATAAGTATACATATATGTACATATTATACGTATGATAGAATTTGTTTGATACGGGTAAAAAAAGTATTAGTAACATTTTAAATAATTAGAACAGAGAAAGTATTAGCCATTAGCCATTCTGTAATTATATTAAATAATAAATGTAACATCACGTCTGTAAGTAGGCAGAGGTGTGCATTACACCACCCACGTTTCACCAGTTACTGTTTACATCCCACTATGGTATAGGGACGAGCCTATTGCGATACAACGGGTAAATATCTAGATCCAGACTCGGAGCGACTGACTACTAGAAATTTTAAACAAAAATTCTAAGTCAGAAATTTTCAGAAATACCTGATCCGAGATTGGAATCCAGAACGTCTTGATCGGCAGTCGTGCCTGAAGCCACACGACCAACAAGGCAGCATTAATAAATAATAATAATAAAATATGTATTATGCATATTATGTGAACACTGACGTGAAGGTACAATTATTGCTAGTTTCATACTACTAACGCCATCTAGTATCAAATAGATGAATTAGATATCTACATGCATACCAAACTTGGAACTTTATTATTTATGTCTTAGAATGAAAGACTTACTACTTAGGTAGCAGACTTTATATTGTAGAAAAATCAATTTTAGCCAAAATCAATAAAACCGAATTAATGTAATAATACACTTTGAAATAAATTTTCTACAAATTGTTCACTGTATGTCAAATAATATCAAACGTAGCATATTAAAAACCTTTGACAAGGACATTAATAGCTGTAAGCTATAATATTTAAAACTTCGTTTTCTTACATTTAACAATCATTTGTCTAATTAACGAAATTTCATGAAGTGTAATTAATTAAATCCGGGAAATATAGAACCCGAGTAGGTACTGAAAATATATTTTAATTTAAGAAGAGCTCACAGGATTTGTTATACCTAATTAAGACGGGATCATTATTCTGGAATCTATTCTAATATCCCTTTGCCTTTTATTGTATCAAATTGTGAGTACTCAAGTACTTATTATGCTCAACAAATCAGTATTCCAAATACACGTTTCAAGATAGCAATTATATTCATTACGCGAAACGATAGCGTGAAAGAATAATACGAATTCACGCGGTACATTCAAAAATATTTTCCCAGTTATTTTATTTGTAAGAATTAAGTTATAAAGTTATAGGTGTACAAACCAGTGTTTAACGAACATGATATTTTACTACATATAGCAATCCTGAGTGCCATGTGAGTCAACTGGGCTGAGAGCGGCGTTTGATCGAGTGGTCCTGGATTCGATTCCTGGGTCGGATATTACTGGGTTTTTCTTAGATTTTCTAGTTATACTTCATACTCTGTATGTGTGCCCGGTACATGGCAATACGCTCACCACTTAGGGAGCGTTCAAGTAATACGTAACGCAATTAGTGGGGGAGGAGGGGGTCTTGCTAAACGTTACGATGCGTTATATAGGCGGGAGGGGGGGATCGAATAACACGTTACGTAACATTGTTTTTTATTACTAAAAAAATAGGGAATATAAATTTCCTAATTAGCAAAATGGCAACACTTTGCGTTTGTTTCGGGGAATCCCTAGATTG
>DWDV01002310.1:0-11758 GCA_018245615.1 Mimoniades ocyalus
GGATTATGGCGTGATGCTACGAAAAATATAGTAAAAATATATAGAGTGCACCTATAACGGCCGAATGGGTATCAAGGTGGGCACAGGCCACGGGTCACACGTCCTGGCACGGACATCGCCGCCCCGCCCTCGGACGCGATGGCCTGTCTGCGCTGTCTTGTACTGGCAGCACCGCGAGCGATTACTGTGGCATATCAGCCGTTCACGGTGCAAGCTGATATATAACTGAAATGTAGTTTTGTATTATTAGATATTTACTAACACACGTTTAGTTTGATGGTTACCGTTTGGTTACATTTAGTAACTTGGTTATTCAATTGATAGTGTACTACAACTTAGCAGACTGTTTACTGCACACTTATTGTTGTTTTTGGTTCAGTTCAGACCAAACATTGGTGCTCATTACAACAATTATTTGTCTGAGCAAAAATTGAACACACAGCCACTGGTTTATCAGTGAAGGTCACTAACAATTGTACCAGTATGCCACCAATCGATTTTAATCACTGTCATGATTTCAGGATGTGTTCATTATCTGGCACTATGGTATAAATAATTATAACTATAACAAGACTGAATAATGATGTATGCCTATATGTAATTTGATTTTTCTAACTTAGATTTTCTAACTGAAATTACTAGTCATAGCTCGGATTTGTGCCTGGCGTATTGGCAATAGGCTCACCTCCGGGTGTGTACTGCACTCCTCTGCCTGCCTTTTCGGGGATTATAGGCATGATATTACTTTTTCTGTTTGTAATATTTTGTATTATACAGCTACAAATAAAACAATAGTAGAATGTATGAAAATTTTTACTACTGGCTTTGTATGAATTTGACCTCTAAATATTATTATAACTTAGTTCATCGTACCTTAGTTCTATACCACTGTTTTTATACCATGTAAACTGATGGTGCTAATAGTGAATCTTAGTATCTCCCCTTTAGGGGGTGTCCGTGCGAGGCGGGGATAGCACGGCGCGGCCCGTGGCCATCGCCCGCCCAGCGCTTCGGGGAACTGAGCTCTGAATGTGGAACTTGTATAACACTCTGAAACGAAAACTACGCATTTTAGAAATCAAATAAATCTCCATTCCATTCTATCGTATTAGTTAATCATGATTATATAAAAACATTGTGAATAACCTAATATTTAAATCAATAAATGTTGATTACTCTTTACGAAAATCAATTCAAATTTATTTTTGAATGAATATAAATATTTAATTTGTAATATAAGAAAAAATAAGATTTTGATAACATTTTGAGATTCCTGATAAAATTCTTCTATTTTCATTTATTCGGTTACATACAGGTGCATAATTATTCTTTATCAAGTCAATCCTTGATTGGATTCTTAATAACAAAATATTAAACTTTTTAGGATATTAATTACTAAGAACAAATTATGATCTGAAAAATTAAAACTCAATTATTTTCAATTAAGCTATAAACATTTATTTATTTAACATTAATTAAAATTAAATAATTAATAAAAGGAAATGTTTGAAATTTTACATGCAGGAATTTAATTAAATAAATTTTACACATAATTATAATTTTATGATTTATTTTAGGGGAGCTTTGTTAATCTTGTTGTTTAAAACTGGTTTAACATGCAAATGTTTGTTCTTTTAGATTTATTTATTCTATTGTAAATTACACGGTAAGTTGTAATGAAATAAAAAAATCTGTCAGAGGGTGTATTGAAATATTTTTTGTTGGGTATTTTTGATACCGAGATACACGACAGTCATTATAATGTTAATTTACGGTTAGTTTTTTTATTAAAAAAAAATAACGGTTTTGGTTTTGAGAGTGAGAATTTTTCTCGCTCTTTTTTTATAGAAAATGTATCTTAGAGAGATTTATGTTATCATTATCGGATGTTTTTAACTGAATATTACGCGCCCATACAAAAGTATTTGGTAATACCGTTTACAATTCAGCGCGAATGGAGTTCAAGCAAATCAATGTTATCATTTGACAATTCAATAATGAGCCATTCAATCGAACTGTAGCCCTCACCGCGAATTCCGCTGCAAATTTCTATGAGCTGCATTCCGGCTCAATTGAGCCCACGCATTGCATACAAAGCACGATATTACCATTGTGAAAAGTATTTAATACAATAAACAGAAAGATCCGCGTTGCGATATTACATTCATTCACTCGATCGCTCACTTACTCGCACGCATTCGCTCGTCAACGGACTTTTTCAATTTTTCAAGGACTTCGATTGGTACTACAGTCGGCGGTCTTTTGAACTTGAGAATTACGAAATTCTACAGGCTGTCGCTTTGATTATGAAGACAGATTACGACGGCCCTTATCCCGACCTCGATGCTTCACAAACAACTGGATTGTATGAAATAAAATTATTATAGTTCCAAACGATATACCTACATAAATACAGACAGGTGAGTTGTCTTCCGATCCGCGTAATCGCTAATAGTTGTGTTATTGAAAATATAATAATTTGTGTTATTCAATTTATAACAAGGCACGGTAGAATAGACAAAAAAGTCGGTTCACAACAAAACCGTTAAGACACAATCCGTTAGCTGGTTCAATCAAAAATTTCATCAGACCTTTAGAAATTCACTAATACGCTAATTCAACATATTGTGAGGGGTCTGCCTCGGTACGCAAAAAACGAGGGCTAGCACAAAAGGTAAGAAAGGGTCAGACGCATGTTTTTTGTGTATAAAAAATCCTTACCAGATGGCCTTAGAGCTTAGCGACAAAAAATGGTGCGTGCCCAAGTTTTGTGCTAGTAAGGACAGCATAATTTTACTGCATAAAATTTAATTTATTACTTTGAAGAAACATTCACTTCTACAAATATTCATTGGAGTCTTAAACAATAAATACCAATAATTAATGACTTTAAAGACTAAAATGTATTAAACAATGTTTAATAAAATATAAAAATTAAAAACATTACATGCTTATTCAAAGGAGTACATTTCTTAAAACAAATGTAACATCAATAAGCTGACCAAATTGCTGGAATTGAAATTGACTCTGTATAACAATTTGATTAATTCTAATATTCTGACCTTACTTTGTTTCAAAGAAACAACTTCAATTTGTCCTTATATGTATAAATTCGTCGATAATTAATGGAGGCCGTAGATGATGTTTTGATACAACAGGATTTATAGTCACGTAAGAGGTAGGCGGGTTTATGCATTTCGGCGCATCGTGTACCGCTGTTGCATCCGGGATATTTATGACATGACCATCTTAGGCCCCGTGAAAATAGTTTGTGGTTGTACCACATTTTTTTCGCACTTCTTTTTCGCATGCAATGCACAAGAAAAATTCGAGAAAAAGTGCAATAGCGTTCATTGAAGTTCATTCGTCCGTGGATGGAGCAAGGCTAAAAAATAATTATGATAAATGTTTTCCTTGCCAATATTTCGTATCGTCTTTTAAAGAACAAATTAAATCAGAAGCTCATGAAAGTACACAATTATATGAACAGATGTTGACGTAATACAAAATGCAGCAATTAAACATTTGTAGCAACTTAAGATTCATTAACTTTTCGATTATATAAATATTTTAAAGTGCCAGTTGTTATTTTGACTGACCCGAGAATCACTGACCCTAAGTTTTCTTCAGGCCGTGTTTATGTACTATAATGTTAATTGGATAACAGAATAATAGCCAATACCGTCGACAGGCCTTCAATAAATACCGTAAAGTCGGAACATAATCATAACTTTGATTTTTATATTACATATAACCAACTGAAATTTAAGGGGATACTTTATGGTGTTCGAATAGCACATAATTTGTCCCTTTGTCAAAATACCTTGGTGCCTGTTATCTGTACATCTCTGCGGTTATTCTCAGAAAATAGCAGTTTTGTTTCGCTCGGTGACTACGGGACGGTGGCTGCTTACTAAGCAGTTGTTTTAAACTCCATATTTTTCTATCGCCTCTAAGAGAAATCAGTTGTTTAGATATTTGTCATTTTATTTCAAGACATTTTTGTGCATCAGGTTTGTAGTTCGGGGCGAATCTTTCCTAGCTCTTACTAGGGTATAGATTCAGCGATCTGTAAAGTTAAGCAACGCCTCATACTCAACGGCTGTAAAAAACATTCATCTGTAATGTGGGATAGTAACCCTTATATGCATCATCCCACACAGGAACAGCACTACAAGTACCCAAAAGTTCGCATACTTACAGCGGGGACACGTGAGCAGCTGTGCATTATTTAAAGGCGTGAATTGCATTTCAGCCTTATTTAATTTACTTTAAATGTGACTGATATCAGCTCGTAGGTACTAAATACCACCTGCCACGATGTATAAGAGCAAAAGCAGAAGCGTATTCACGTGTACTGGACTGGACCGTCTAGCCATGGTTTGTAAAATTAAAATCTTGGTTCTACATGAGATGTGATTTTTTATCAATAAAATATGAAATGAATTTTTTTATATTTTAAATAATTACCGACAATACTGTTCATACTCATTCACACCAAATACACCCTCTTACAAACGTTCACAAATGAAAATGTTTTTCATATAAAAATTATTAATACTATTATTAAGTACTAAAGAAAGTTATGAAGTACTAAAAATTATTAAGTACTAAAGAAAGAGACAAAATGTAATAGCTCAAATGGTTGTATGGAAAAAGTTAAAATTATTACTAATTAAATGTATTTAACAATTCTAAAGATTATAATATTTGGAAAAAAAAATCTTAACAATTACCAACATTATTTTACTTTAGTACTTTTGATTATTTCATTATACACACCTCTATCAAAGCTTAACAAACGAAAATAAATGTTAACACGTCATTAACGTTAAGTAAACAATTGAAAAACTTTTTCGAACGTCATCGAAAGCCTTTATATAACGGTGATATTTTTGATTTGCGTCCCCGCACTCCGCTTTTAGAATTCTGTTACGCAAGCAAATATCACAATAGTGACACGAATTTTAAATTAAACATCGTATAAATCATAGCAAAGCAGCCTCGTGAATAGCCTTCGTGGTACGGTTGAGGCTTTGTGCGACACAGTCTAATCAAATGGATCATTAAAAAGAATTATTGCCATATATAGTTGTCAGCGTTTGAATAGCGATACCATGTGAGCTTCA
The DNA here is from genome assembly GCA_018245615.1 of Mimoniades ocyalus. Taxonomy (NCBI): domain Eukaryota; kingdom Metazoa; phylum Arthropoda; class Insecta; order Lepidoptera; family Hesperiidae; genus Mimoniades; species Mimoniades ocyalus. Next base: position 5,130 of record DWDV01002310.1, read on the forward strand.
AATTCTCATATGAGCGGTTTAAGCTTCTATGTTGTAAAACCTTTTTAAGTTTACTTTGTTAATAATTAAGTTTGTTACAGTCATATGGTAACATTTGGTGATTCGTGCTTTGCATCATAATTTAATAGTTCTAGTAAGCATGTCTGTCTATAGTCTCACGCCTGGTGGGACGCAAACGTACCTAGTGGTACGTGGGAGTACACTACAGTCTTCTGCCTACTTCATTGAGGACTGCCTGATTTTACGTGTTTTCAGGAAGTATGCACTAATGGTGATCAATTTAAACGACGGACGATATTACATACACGTAATATGTACATATGTATAAATAACTTTAATAATCATAGCGCCTCGCTCTTCTGCGACGCTATCCAAAGGCTTAGTGCGCCGATCTTCGCAACCACGCACGCGGCTCCTAGCTCGGCCAACTTCGCTGTCCTCGAGAAGGCCTCCCCCTTGGCTTACTAATAAGTCTAATACCTGGAAACCTCATTGTACCTCAATATAAGTCCCTAGTACTTCAACTACAGACAAATCTTCCTTATAATATTACAGCATACTCGTTAAAACTTTCCATTTATACGTAGGTACATCAGTTACAAGAAATTTGGTTTGAGGTGTCGACGATAAATCAACGATGGTTTACGGGAGGCCGGGCACGCGACGTGACCCGTGTATGCTTCAGACGTGACGACCGCCACAGTTATATAAGCAGATGTGTTCACCATCGTGCAACTTTTTCAGTGATACATACCTATATAGACATACTCAAAAACTTAATGTCACGCCTGTATGCGTATTCCCCGAATGAGAAGGCAGGGGAGTGTAGTACACCCATGTTTCACGTATTACGCTATGCGTCTATGGAATAGGGGGTGAGTTTACTTCATGAATTTACGAATTTTATGTTAGAAAAATCCAATAAAACCCGAACCGGGGACTGGATCTAGGACCTCTTGCTATGCCATCGCACTTGCTGCGACTGTACCGACGAAGGAGTCATAGTCGCAGAGGGAGTAAAATATTAGTACGTGTTATTATAAATTTACTCTATATATGATAACACACGATATACTCTTCAAGGAACATCTCTGGCAGCGCTGTGACTGTGACGCACGCCGCGTCACGTAACCGGGTCCGGCGCACACGTAACGCGGTGTTTGTACCGCGACGATCAATCTCCATCAACGAAAACGCTATCAACAGGCATCCGCCTTCCACGGTCGTTGTATGTGTAGAAATGTCATTATCTACTGCATATTTCTAGAAATACTAGCATCTTACAGCTACTGTTTAGAGATATTTGGCTGTCAATGTTCGCTGCCCTCACCTGCTAAACCTGCTAAATTATATTCAAAAAATCATAATAATTACGGTTACGTGTGTAATTATTCATATGTTATCCAGTCGGTTCTCTTAATGGGTAGGTAGAAGGCACGAAGGACATCTCACATTCGTCAGTTCACAGACGCATGCCGGTATCGAAGACTACCAACTCCTCATTGCTTATTATCTTACTTCTTTGGTCAAAATGATATTTCATTTTCTACTAATATACAAGTATTGTCATTTCATCTATGAAAGAAGAGTCATCAGTACATTTGTAGTTTTGTTCAGTACTCAATATACATAAGAATTCTAAAATAGATGAAAGTTAAAAAGCGCTGTGAGCCCGGTGTGCTGTCAGATTTCCCATTTCTTAGTAAGTAGAATCTTTGTGTTCAAATTTAGGGTTGTCTAATCAACAGTAATGAAAAGAATTACGTACTAAATATTCTTTTCAACAAAACTATGTTAACCTATTTCAGGATCTTTCTTTTCCAGTAATTACTTTAGTTTTTTTTTATTTTTTATTTATGTACACAGAAATTACAACAGTAAAATGGACATGAACAGTTGTACAAGGGCCCTACTTATTCCATATTGAAATATCTTCCAGTAGGCCCGCTGGTGGAAAATTTGTTTCGTAGTGCCAACCCAGTGTGTACAGATACAATAATACATAAATGCTCAATGTACATACATAAATATACATACATAAACATACATACATAAACATACATACGTAAATATGCATATATACATAAATATACCTAAATAAATATACCTAAATAAATATACATACATAAATATACATACATAAATATAAAATCATTAATACATACTTGCAAAGCTGTAAGATAGCTATATAGATAAACATACTCGAATAGACTAAATACAAGACATTAAGTAGAAATGTTTCACACGTTTCTTGAAAATTGAAATAGTCTCCGATTTTCGTACATTGGGTGGGAGTGTATTCCATAATTCTAGCCAACACGTTTTCTGTCTTACACGTCCTCATATTTCTGAGGGTAGCAATTTATTAATTAGCAAAATTAAATAAATATTGTATTTTATTCCAATTTATTTTCATATATATAAATTGAATAGTAATCTGAGCCAAGGTTAACTTTAACTATCACAGTTCTAACGTCAGTACCATATACATCTGTATATTATACAAACGCATGTTGGTATAGTCTGTTAAGGGCTTACATTTCGTCCGGTCGCGGGATATGTTACAAAGCTTTGTCCGGGACCGACGCGGCGGGACAAGACCACACCGCACAATACGTCACGCACCGTGCTTTCCAAGGGCACTGAACACGTGTCCTACCTCTGAATATATAGGCACATAGCATCTGATGTACGCAGTTATAATCCCACCTTTTGCTTTATTATTTCTAGTCTGGATTTGTGCCCAGTGTGTGGCACTAGGCTTAAACTCTATTCCATGGGATTTATAACGAAACGTTTGAGTCCTACATTCCTCTGTCTAGCCCTTTGACTTTACAAAAATAGTCATCTCAATTAAGAAATAAGAATACAAGCCAGCGACGAAGACATTACAGTATTGAACGTTATAAATATTATAGGTAGTCTGTAACGTTTTACCATACTCATAGTATTGGAAGGCCGGCGGCGCGTTGGCAATGCTCCGAGTGATGCAAGAGTGGGCGATATTTGCCACTTACGACCAGGTGTGCCGAAAGCGCGGGTTGACTCCCGCTAATAGAAATATTCGTATGCACTAAGAGATTTGTATAGGACGCGTGATGATTTTTTTTATGGTACTATTTTTTTCATTATATGTTCACGCCAGTACCGTTACGGGGTAGGCAAAGAGCACCGAATGCGAAATATATCGTATCCTTACAGAACTGAAGTGGTTCTTCCAATGTAGAAGAATTATAATTGTGCTGTTATTAAATTGCTATTAACCTAGTTTATGTAATAATTATTAAATTATTCCTTACATCTATATATATAGTGATCAACAATTTCACAGACAGACAAGTCACTTTCGTTATTGGCTTTAATTTGTATCATTATACATCTAGTCTAGGATTGATCTCGAGGCGGGGCTCGTGTCGAAATCGGGTCAAGCGGTAATCGTCAGTCTCACGAGCCTGCGGAATGTAGGGCGGGCTAACATTAGCTACGGAGCGGCTCACCACCGAGCCTGCTCTGGACGAGAACAAATCAACACTCAGCTAAAATATCCTTCCACTCGGCCGTTGCAATAATATCGCACCGCACCGCTTTGGTTAGATTTATGCGTGTCTGCGTAGTCTCACTCGCGTCCGCTCCAAGCGCGCGTACACACTTTCGAAATTTAACGAAAAGGTTTTCGTATACGGTGTCCAATGGCGTATATTATAATAGCTATATTCATACCATACCCTCAAAATCTGATACGGTTAAAGTGTTAAACACAATAAACCGTATACGAACACTGATTTGTTAAAACCGTAATAGTGTGAACGGGCCCTAGTCGTTGAGGTGCATTGCAATGACGTCTTTGTATGAAACGCCTCGACGCACATTTAAAACTAGAATTTTTTTTTAAATACATTTGAAATAAAAAGTATTATGTGTGTTTTGAAATCATGTTATACACTAAATGAGAATATTGCAAATGGGCCCACTTGTCTGTTTGGCCACCCCTTAGAAGTACCACAGGCGTCATGTTATGTAATGTTATTTAAAGTGACCTTATATAATTTAAATACGGTATATTACGTGTCATTTTAAATCACCCTCTATCTACAATGAAAATTAATTATTTCCGAACGTGCTGTTTCACTTTATTTGTCATTGAGAAAAAACTTATCTAGTTTAATTATACGAGTACGCATTGTTATTTATTAGCGTCCAGTTTATCAGAAGCTATCGCCTCCTTGGTTTATTACTTCCACAAGCAACATAGACATTCATATAATTCAGAGGTTTACGCAATTCCTAGTTAACGTTTTATGGGTGTTTCATTCAATACAATACGGGAGTCTGAAATCAGCGTGGGCATATGGAGAGAGTGAAGAATGTAGAAGAAAACAGCAGGTCTGTAAGGATGGCGGTATTTGGCCATCGGCCTCTCTGCCGACCCCCTAAGAAACCTGCCGTGATGATACAATAATAAAAATATTTAATACAATGTTTATAGAAATGACGTCGACTGTACTGAGCAACAAAACGTGCATAATGTTTAGATAAATAAATGTCTGAAAGTCATAAAACTGTCTGGCATATAAGGGTTCAGTACAATTATGGATTACATTCTTAGCTATACCCGCCTTAGGACCTGACCTCGTTTGGCGTTGTCCTTTTATTGTAGTATAATAAAATAATTTAGGACACGGGTGGATGAACGTGTTATGTCCTTAAAAGCGTCTTCTCCTTTCAAAGTTGCATGAAATACGTCTAAAAATAAATATAAGTGTATTAAGGTATTATGTTCAGGGCGTACGCAGCAACTGAGATGTATTGAATGATTTAAAAATTAGTTACGACGTAGTTAGTACCTTCATCAATAAAATTATGTATTCCAAATTGTATCCATGCAAAAAGTTGAGTGAAATTTAAATATTTTGCAAAGTTTGCTATTTACCGTAACGTTGCAATTTTCGTTGGCGACAAATTCACACATCATCCTACAAATGAACGCCAATACGAATAGAAATCGACGGGGGCATTGTTACTGTATCAATATCGCGATGATTAATGTCTGTATGTCATCGTCAGTTTTATTGCTGTTGGTACAATTTATGTACATTGTTTATTCTCGCTCTTGTGTTCTTATCCCTGTTACGTTAATTAATACAGTTCATTGTAATAATTGTCACATTAGCCTACTCAATCACTGGGGCTACCTACATACTTACAATTGTCCTCATTCGTGAAGTTTTGTGAAAGAAAACTGACAAACATATGGATGGTGGTATATCTTATGTGGATTCTGCTGACATGATGATATATCACGCCTGTATTTAACCAAAGGGTTCGGCAGAGGTGTGTAAGATTCACACTTTATTCCAGATAAAAGTATGTTACAGTGGCATAAACTACGCCCCATGGAATTGGATGGTATTAATATTTTTCAATTTTCTGTGTCTGTATCGCTCAGTGTAACGGCAATATGCACCTATTCCATAGTGGGAAGTAAACATAACTGGTGTAACATGGAACTTATGGAATGTACAACACTCCTCTGCCTTTTCGGGGATTACAGACGTGATGTTATGTTTCTATATCTGTATTATGCCCTTATGTATGTTTACCCCACTAACATTATTGTGATTTCTCAATTATTATCTTTAATTCATACACTACGACATTTTGACGTCTATTTTCTTTTGTTTTCTTTGTTCAAGCATCGCACGACGCGTTGCGTCGTAGTTTAATGTTTTCCTCATTGACTTAAGTAATACATTTTAATTGCATTCTATAGAAAAATAATATTAATATAAAAAAATCTTACAACTGTCTAATTACATAGACACTGACATTTTTGTATTATTCACTACTGTTCGAATGAAGTAATCGCTTGGAATTTACGCATTTAAAAAAGTCGCCGCGTGCGATGGACATAACAGGTGACGTTGCTAGTAGTTCTGCGGTCCGTCACCGAGGCGACGGCCAGCACACCTGGTGGTGATTAATTTGTTCACGCAGAAAGAAACCTCGCATGTGAATAGAGACAAAACATTAAATAGAGAAAGCTGGCTTGTCGCTTTCGTTCATTGCTCGCGAATAGGCACAGCTCAGCTCGCATCGGATCCGCTGTCGCTCGCAAACGTGGACGATAAGTGTATCCGGCACAAGATATAACATTTCTAATATACGCAATAGATGTACGTATGTTCGGTAAACGGAAAAGTTTGTTGCGCTCTCAAGATCATCTCTATGCTTGTAACTTGTTCAAATAGGGGATTCGGAAGTCTCCGGCAACTGGCGAGCAACTTGTATCTTCAGATACTTAAATGATGATGAGATTAAGAGACAGAGAGAGAGACAAAGACAGAGAGAGAGAGACGCCAGTTTCGGAAAGTGATTAATTTTATTTATTTATAATTATATTAATGTAGAAAAAGCATATCAGGTTGTAAGGATATATGACATTCGGCATTCTCTATCTGCCTTGTAATAGACATGTTTTGATAGTATAATAATGATACTTGAAATAGTACAATTGAATAATTGTTTTGGATTTAGTCAATCAACGCCCTATGCGTATTTTGTGCACATGAAATCTTTTTCGACCCAACTCTAGTCCAGAGTGTTTTAAAATGATGACAAAATCCGAATCC
>DWDV01002311.1:0-11758 GCA_018245615.1 Mimoniades ocyalus
GCGCGGGCGGCCGGCATTACGCACAAGGGCACAAGTGATTTGAGATATTCGCTTTAGTGGCGCTCAAATTAAATACGTCATCGAATTCATCGGGTTTGTACAGATAATCTTTGAACCCAACACGTAGGCACCTACATAGTTACTTGTTTATATTTATTTTTACGTTACTTTTATAGGCGTTGTAATGTCACGCGCTAACACGTTATGGTAGGAAGATGTACCATTGATTACTATTGTACTGAATTTCAAAAGCAATGAGTCTCATTTTACCTAGTAATTTGTGTCTGTTTTTATAAAAATATAACGCGTTCAATTCCGTACGTACCTGATTGTACAGAATAGTTTACCCTGCGTATAGCATACAATGATAACGTTTTCAAACTTAGATTTCCAATAAGCATCAATATGTATATTGACTTAGATTATGGCTCCGGTTCAGAACTACGACCTAAAAGAGCCATTGTTCTCGAACTAACATTTTAATTCTGATTTAATGAATGCTTTTGTACCGATTTCTAAATACAAAGAAGAATTATCGTACGCTCCACTTTCCTTACTTCCACTTACGTGTACGGTTCTTTGTTTCCACACACGTTGTTAATGCGGTAGGTAGTTCTTGCGAGTGTAGCAAAGTCATTTTAATATTAATTTAGGACAACATCCAAGTGAGCGTGGATAACATGTGCGCACGTGAGACGAGGGACATCCACCTCCTGAGTATCCGCGGTTGCTATCCATTGCTGTTCGAGTTAGTGTAGGTTGCATTATGTACACTGGTACACAGTAATCTATGTTACGCATCATTTACAATCTGTACATCGCCCCTAACTTCTTTATTAGTGCTATGTACCAATATCATAAGTTTATAACGTGACATCTGCCAGCTCTACGGTTCCTACGGACCAGGGATTGCTGCAGATCAGCAACTAACCTCGTGCGGAACTGCTCCTCCTATTTTTGAACGCGCTATCAGAATGTAGTTACCGCAATAATCTCTACAGCTGTGTGTAATTTCATCATCTTACAGAAATATTGATACGAAAGAACAATAATAACATCACGCGACTGACGTATGCAGATAACCATACTTGTTTTAATGACAAAAATAGAATCATGTTTCTCATTCGCTTGTGTATTAAACATCAGATAACCTTTATTCGTAATCGGTTGAGTTGTTACTGCCCCCTGGAAATTTAAAGCTTTTTGTTTTCCTTGATGTCGTATGATGATGTACGTAGCAATGTAGCAATGACTATATATTTTAAACTACTATTTCTGACCGTACTAGTTAGGAGTAGTGGGATTCAAGAATAAATTGCTTACTGACCAGTGGGGAAAAGAATAGTAAAAGTGGGAAAAGAAAGTAATAAAAGTAATGAATACTATCGTAATTGGCGTTTGTTCCAACTGAATTCCTTGCATATGTTTTCGAATGGTAATTCTACAAACTCCGTCCCGTTAGTGGTCCGTTGTAACACGTGAAGTGAATGTTAAAACGGCTGAGGTGGCTAGTGCAGCGGCGGAAGATGGGCCACTCAGGTCGCTTAAGCTTTAAGTCTGTGTGTTGTATGTCACGAAGGACCCTCGCTAGTAACACGGTAACATTATCGTGTAATGTTTTCAACGCTAGCAATGTTTTGTTTAGACATGAACATTGTTATTAAATAAGAATAAGATTAAGAATATTTATTGTTTTCAAAAGGTTACATATTAATAGTACATGGTTGGGACATTCTTTTAAGTAACTAGATACTTGTGCTCTTCAACACAATTATAGTTATAAAAATAAAGAAAAGAAAAAATTAATCAGTGTTATGGGGTGTTTGATTAACAAGTGCGTGCTTCTTGTTTAGTGTATAGTGTGTTTGTTAACGTGTGTATGTATGCGTGTGAACGTGTGTATGTGTACCTGTGCGTGTATGCGTGCGCGTGTGTGTGTGTTTATGTGTGTATGTGTGTGCGTATGTGTGTGTGTAAGCGTATTGATATTAGTGCGTATGCTTTGATTAAGATGGTATATCAAATAAGGCTTCAGTGTCACGATAGTTGAGTTTATTTAGCCACTCAGTAGTTGTTTTTTTAAGTTCATAAGTGCACAGAGAACTAACATTTAATATTGGATTATCAGCATTCTTACTACGGATTCTTCAGATGGTTATGTAGGAAAATGTTCCAAGATATTTATTTAGATGCTAGCCATAGACAATGCTAACTTAAGGTCGAGACCTAAAAGTCCTAAGATCTTTAGCATTGTCTATGGCTAGTATCTAAATAAATATCTTGGAACATTTTCCTACATGACCATCTGAACTAAGCAGAACCCGAATCTGTCGCAGTGTAGCAGTTGCTGTGGTTCTATATGCACCACAGCAACTGCTGCTCCTCGGAAGTACAAGGTTCAACGTGTACTGCTGCAAACAGCCTCTAAAACAAAAGAATATATTAAAACACTCCAGTCGGCATTACACAGATGTATATTTTTTCACTAATTTCTTCAACACAACGTAGGATTTTACGATTCTTTCAAAGCAAAACACGTACTACGAGTATATGCAACAATAGGATTTTTTGAATACGTGCGTTTCGCGGATTTGGTGATTCACTTAACACTATTGTTTCGACGTGACGAAAGTGTTGGCCCGCCAGCGCCACAAACTCGTTGCCGCTATAAAGCTAACATACAAAGCCATTTTATAAAGGAATTTGTTTAGGAAGGAGGATCAGAATCACAGTTAAAAAAGTGTATTGGCAATTGTGTATAATTTATAGAATGTATTATTTTTATACACACAATGTGATAGCAGGACGTCGGAGTAAAATATTCTACGTCCCTTAAACATTAATAATTGAGATTTTGCTGCTAGATAATAGAACATTTGCCGTCCGGTAAGACAACATGGTAATCAACAAGTATATATTTATATGTATATATGTAGTTTATCAGCCATCTGGTTACCATAACACAAGCTCTCTTGACGCTTACTTTGGAATCAGATGGCCGTATGTGGAGATGTCCCGAGATATTAAAAAAAAAAAATAAAAAAAAAATACCTGTTTAACTGTTTTCTAGCCCAAATTAATGGAAAAATACTCGAAACGATATCTGGAGTAGGCATTGATGTAAGTTATCAACGTAGTATGTATTAGTAAGACAATTTGAAAATTTTAAATTGCAGTATTAGTTGATAATGTCGCGGCAAAATCATAGGTATTGATTTATTGGAATCGTGACTATTAGTAGGTATATATAATAATAAGTTGGTTTCATGACTGTCTTTGGTCGAGTGGTTGGAAGCGCAACAGTTGGTCGAGAGGTCCTGGGAATCAAATCCCGGGTCGGGTACTACTGGATGTTTCTAACTAAGAATTTAAATTAGATTCTCTGGTTACAATTTTTACAAGTGGTTCTGTGTCTGGATTTGTACCCGGTATTTGGGAATTACCTAATCTCCGATCCCACAGTGAACCGTTCACGTAACTGGTAAAGGTCGGAGTGTTGTATGGTCTCTGCCGCTACCTCTTCGTCGATTACAGGCGTGAAGTTACGTTTTTTTATGTTGGTTTCTTTAAGATCGAAGATAGTCGCTTTTAGCATATACGGCAATCTGTTATTAGCTAACCCGTGTACTTATTTATATATGTATAGCCAATGTCAAGTACAATGTTGTGTGATATAACTGAAGGCTACCAGTTACTGTCACAGCGAGTCATAAATACTTTGAAACTTCTGATAATCATGTCAAGTTAAATTTACTTCTACTGGTCTTAGCATAGTGAAGCAATCAGCAATGTTTTCCAGCAGCAATAATGTTGATAAAGTACTCTTCGCAATTGATTCACAAATACACCTACAGAACATTTTTTTCTATCAAGAAAAAATATTGTGATTTGTTGTTTTTATTTTGTAAAGATTTTATAACTTTTTTATTGTAGATACAGTGTAATACAGTGTAATAGTGTGTATGCATAAAGTAAGATGCGTAATAGAATACGAAATACTTTATTTCGATCCTTATATTCATTATTCGTTCAAGTGTTATACATATATTAATTTTTATCAGAATGTGAATTAGTAAGGTCGCCTAAATCATTATTACCCAATAATTCTCATTTATTAACAATTCTTATTCGTACTACCCAATAATTCTTAGCTTAGATACATTGTTACTTAGCTTGAGTACGTAACAAAGAACGCACGTTATTTGTTACAACGTGTTAGCACGTTTGTTATACGTAGCAGTAATTTATACCTTCATTCGATGACAACTTTTATCCAAAACAGACTTCGCTATTATGAACGCAAAAAGTGTATTAAACATTAGGTACAAAGTTGATCTATCTTTAAATAAAAGTAACATTTTTACGTGAACAGAAATGTCTACATATCGCATTTTACGATGGATTCTAGATTTTAAATTACACGGGTGTGACAGTAACATTTTGTGAAATTTTGAAAATTAAGGCGCCCTTAACGAGTTATAACTGACTTGGAATTTAACTTCAGTATCTCTAAATTGTGTCCGAGAAGAGACAATTGTAAGTATAATTTTTACTAAGCGATGTCGGAATGTTCGTTTGACAGGCAGAGAGACCGGACTGCAAAGCCAGTTACAACGTGACAAACGAAATACGATTCCAATCAAAAGGGCCTTTATCAACATAGCAGAAGTAAATTTTGATGATTAAATCGTGATTAAAGGTTCAGCACGACAGGACATGCTCAATCATCATCAACAATAACAATTATTTTGAACGCAGATTTCATGTCAAATAATATTATAGGGAAAATCCAAGGCGTACAAGTTTCCTTCTTGTGTTTTCTTTCACCTTTATAAAGCAATTTTGTGAAGTCAGAGGCGCATGATTGGATTCGAACACGAGACTCCCATAACAAGAGAGACACCATGCTATAAAATAATGTCCGTTTTTATATTCCACATAAACAATTCAATAGGTATTTTTCGCTGACACATAACTTTCACTTTCCTCATAATGAACATTAAAATAATATAACAGGTTACATAATTTTAAAAGCGTTACAACAGAGACTATTTTATTACCTTGACGAGGTTAGCTTTATTAGTATTAGATCGTAAAATTGTGATTCATATTTATAAGTCTTCGGTCGTTAACATAATTCTAGTAACATTTGTACGTGACATAGAAACGTACATTTTATTTTCCTTTGCGGTTCGCATAAAGATTTACTTCCAAAATACATATAAAACAAGACATTAGACATTAAACAACACTACACTAAAGGAACAGCGCGTGCTTCAGACATTACTTGTCTTCTTCTACTAAAATCTACTATGATCAGTTATGACACCTGCTGTGGAATTCAGGATTTGTTTTACTTGGCAGTGATCTAGACTTATCAATTGTTTAAACATTTTAAATTGGAAATTTTGTATCAATTGTGTATTGTGTATCAAAAGTTTAAAGATATGTATCAACAAGAAATTTGTGCAACACATCTTTACTGCAACTGTAACAGAGGAGGATCAAAATAAATTTAAAAATTACCTCGAAACAAGTCTTTATTACCGTATAAATTAAATATTTACAAACTTCATCTTATCGTAACTATCACTGAACCTGTCATGTTGTTAATCATTTACATGGTAACTTATGGTAACTACCGGCATAATTTATTCGCATTTAAATAAATTAGACTCTCACAGATTTTTCTTTGATATCAACGATGGATCTATAAATTTCTTTGATCGTTCCAACAAGTCGGTCGATTTGTCTATCAATTTATTCATCCTCCTTTTTTGTACGTAATCAATGTGCATTTTTAAACTGAACCTTAGGACGTAGGAAATAAACGCCAAAATCGTAATTACGGAGATGAGGAATACAAAAGCCACATCTATTAAGTAGTATTGGAAGAAATTTAAATCCTTCGCTGGCGACTGGAGATGGTAAGCTCCTTTATGTCTTATGACGTATTCAGTCCAATAGATAGCCCTGTCTAAGGGCGTTTCCTTTTGATCTCTTAAAAGGGTCTGTCGCTTCTTAACGCTCATTCTATATTTGGGCTCGCTAATTACTTCTTTGATCGCTCGGTATAGTTTGTCCGCCGTCAACTGGGGAAGGTCTAGTTTCTTTGCATATCCATCTAGTTCTGCTTTAGCTGCATTAGCGTCGTGGTCGCAGAAGACTGGTATACTGACTATGGGTACGCCATGGTAGACTGTTTCGAACATGCTGAGAAGACCACCATGAGTGACAAAAGCTTTTATATTAGGATGACCTGAAAACATAGATAATACCGATTTAACTTTACATATTACGAACTTTAAACTTTTCAGAAGGCAGTAACGAGTCTTAAGGAAATCAGGAATGTTATTGAAAAATAATTTAAGAAATGTTTTCTTAATTTCTTCTCTCATTTATAATTATTACTGATCATTATTAATGTATAAACAACAATTTATTACTTTGATGAAATTAAACCTTTTTGTCCACCACATAGCTACCCTAATTGAATTATTGGCACTGCTTCTAGTTATTTAAGATTAATTTTCACTGCCATTGTAAATACACGTTAAGTTTTCTCTGAACAGTATGGATAATGTTAGAATATCAGAATCTAGACATTGAATTATTCATCTTGGAATAACATCAATTACGCGAATGAAGCGTGATTTTAATGGGATATGGTTTGCGTGAAATCGCATAATTAGTACCCATATTCACTTCCAACGTTAATAAAATTATACGATGTAAAATTAATTCAGTGTGTAAAATCATTTATATAGATATTAAACATGAGCTCATTTCTAAGAAAATTATTTGACACTATAATAATACAAAGCTTCGTACGTATTTGCAGACAGTTCACATTGTAACGATTTGATTTGCTGAAATTTAATTTTCTATTCATCTTAGTTACTGAAGTATGAGTTCCTAATTATTAACGTAACCAATTACTCTAGGGCGAATAGCAAAATAGAACAATCAAGAACATAAGGTTTATAGGAGAGTGAATGATATTTCTACAGAAAATAGCTTAGTTACATTACATTAGCGCGTAAGAAATAGGTACTTAGAAAATACTGTGTAATAGTAATATTATTTATTACTCAGTCGTTATTATTCTCGTGATACCAAGAAATTAGACTGCCATGAATATTAAACAACTCGTGCTCTTTTCAGTCCTCTAAGAACAATTTTATTGTTTGTAATTTTAATCTAGGTAATTTCGACTAGAATAATTTTGATCTTTTTAGCATTAAACCTCCAAAAAGCATTTCGCTTGTGTGTTGCTGCAAAGATGATCTAACAATGAGGAAATTCTAATAAGCTAGGTCTTATAACCCGGATTATAAATGGCATTATCTTTAAAGGTGCTAAAATAGAAAAAAATAATTTGACTCCGACAAAACCAAATGCGTACAATTAAAATACGCAGTGCTTGCAGTTTTATTAAGCTATTTTGGCTATTACATATACAAATGTTTAGAAATACATATTTAACGGTATTAACAGTTACTTCATGTAAAATGGTCACTTTAGGGCATTAACACAAATTTCTAATCTCATATAAAAGTTAAAAAAAAAGTGAAGTTCGTTTTGATATCATACATACTAATCTTACCAGTCTTGAGGATGAGTTTGGTAAGCCATGTGACTTATTGAGACTCTATTACTTTCAACAAGTATATTTTTAAAAAAACATTGCTATTTAGTAGAAGAATTAGGCGCAACATGCTACAGTTGACTTTTGGAAGTACCTTTATTAATCAGTTAAACACACAGTACTTAAAGAATGTTTACATTAAACGAATCCTCGTACAATCAGCTTCTGCAGACACGCGTGATCATTACATACACACGGAATAAACGGAAATACTGCAACACCTTTTATCTTCTCATGAAAAGGAAATATCTATATTATCGTATAAGATCATGTCGCTTCGAAAAAGATGTTAGACTGTGTATTTTCCTTTCATTAATATATTAAGAAGATATTGCGGACGCTACCAATAAAATAACATTAATTACTCTTCTGAGATAAGAGACACAAAAGTTTCAACCTTCTACTCGAGGATGTACTTGTATAATTCTTCTAAACTACACTTTTTTTTTGTTTGTTTTATTGCTTGTTTTTTAATTTATCAATGTATACAAACAGAAATAACATGGGAAAATGCATATGACATACTTTACAGTTTTGTTTTGCTTTGTTTATTTTAACAGGTGCTGCGGCCCTAATTCTGTAAAAGATACTCCTTTGACTGTATCGCTTTTTGACTTAACACACTGAATAACTTTTTAACTTAACATAATGAATTTAACAACTTATCTTAAGTATTCAATATATACCTAACAATATAGAACAACCAAACATACCTAACAAGTCCTGTTGTGGCAGCCATCTATACAGCCTTACATTATCTGGTATGTCAGTCAGATTCTGTTCGCCGTCTTGTTTCCACAGCACCCTTTGAGATAACCTGCCCAACGCCTTCACAAACAAGTAATGCGCGGCGAGTGGCATATTGTTCGTCTTCACTGAAGAACCCATGGAAACGTACACGAAACCAGCCTCGCCTGCGCCAGCGATCCATTCTTCTAGGTCCTGGAAATTGAATATACCCTTATGATATTTATATAAGGGTGTGACTGTTCATAATAATCCATTGAGCGTATGCAACGTTATGATAATAACATGTGTTATAAAACGTTGGGATTTCTTTTAGGCACCCAAATGCTATTTTGACTAATCTTTAACCAAATCGTTTAAGTGCTTCCCAAGTTCGACAAACACGTGTGCCGACCTAATAAGAAATTGTATAAAATGTTACCTCAATTTTGTCCAATAAGTACATACACATGTTCACGCCAGGTCCCTTGTGAGGTAGGCATAGAGAACAGAGTGCCAAAGATCTCTATTCTTACGCACCTGTCGACATTTTTCCAATAAGTAAGTTAACTTAAGCAATCACTTACCGGAGTTAATCGTTTTGCCTCCTTACAGTGTATACAAGCCACCTCAGCGACATTAGGTAAATAAGGCCTCGGGTATGTTACAGAGAAATGTCCGTTCTGGAGAATAAAGCTTACATTCTTCGCCATGTCATACACATGGGGCATCTGCTGTCCAAAATGCCCTCTCAGAACCCTTTGGAGGATTGATACGCTGACACCATGAGCGGATAATGCTCCAAGTTGCCAGAATGTGTTCAGTGCTCTATCAAAAAATCCCATGTTGTCTGTAAACCCTCGGCCGAAGAATGGTGTTACTGAGAATGGAGCGGGACTTCCGGAGACGCTGGCTGGGGCGGCGTAGAAGCCGACTGTATTGATGTACATGAAGGGGACTTTTAAGCGGTACACGATACCCAGTGCGCATTCTGGGTACGCCCCATCCAGCATGATGAGATCAAAACTCCTTCCGGACCGCAGAAAGGACTTCATCTCGTAATCTTGTAGAAAGGCTTCGCAAGCCTAAAATCATGTTCACGTATATGAAATGCTAAAGACAGTACAGAAAGAACAAGTATTAGTTTCGCTCTGTAAATACCTATACTTTCATCAGAATTATAGAGTAACTGATTTTGGCCTACTATATTATAGACCAAAACCCCCTACGAAGAAACATAGTGGTCCGTATAAGTTTGTTTGACTTATGGAGTCAATGTAATCATTATACTTATAACATTTATAGAGAGAAAATTAAGGTTCCTTCCAAGAAGTAACTTGTTCATAGTTACAATAACTCAACATAAAATGTATTTTAAATACACTAAGACACTTTCATGTACGTAATGATTCTGTAGATTTTATTGTCTAATAGATTTTAGTGGAAAAGCATAATTGGTTGCTGTCTAATTCATACAGACGTCTTACTTCGTATCCATATCGGAGAATGTCCATCAGAGGCAGCGGCTCTTCTCCCCTCATCTTTGCACCAACCAAGTCGAGGGTCATATAACTCTTAACGTAGGCAGCTAACCCTTCCGGGGCTATTTCTTCGACGCCCGCTATGTGAAAGTCTGGTGCAAACGCGCTTATAAAGGTGATGTTGTGACCTCTGAAAATTACAATATAAAAAAAAAGTAACATCACGTCTGTAGTCCCCGACGAAGTAAGCAGAGGAATGTAGAACACTCCCACGTTTCACCAGTTACTAGTCTCACGAAGGAATAGGTGGTGAGCTTATTGCCATATACCGGGAACATATCCAGACTCCGAGGCACTACTAGAAAATGTGAATATATTATATACAATAAATGTAGGTACCTATATACAATTCGATTGAATGTAATCGGTTATTATATACGATTTTTACAGCAACACATTTAAAGTGTAAGCTTTGTGGACTTGCAAACATTGCGAGTGAGTATAGTGCGTGAGTTATACTAATCAAACAAATAAGAAAATCGATTGGTACTGTTTTCGCTTAACACTGCGACGATACAAGCGTCTATCTATTGAAATATAAATCCGCAAGAACAACTTATCATGCAAGTAGCTCCATCTTTGATTTATTGAATAAATAACCTTTGTCACAATTGCACCTCTACGACTAGATGTCGTTCCTGTATAAGAGTTACATAAATAATCAATCGCATTCAAATAAATTCCTAAAAATCATAATATACTCGACATTAATATGACACAATCATACATTACGAACTAATAAATACCTACTTGCGTGCTCATAAGAAATGTGAAATTCAAGCAACATTATTATTTCTTCATGTTCACTGGCATACATTTTATGCAAATCATTTCGCGTGACCAAACATTCGATGTGAACTTGAACCAATACAACGAATGACACTAAATATTTGAAAATAAGAGTAATATTAATAATGTAGAATAATATTTAGTAGCGTTATTTGCTTAATAATGTGTACACAATCTTAGAATTTGCTAGTTAGTAGGAAATTGGTTTAAAAATTTCATAAACCTCAAAAATAGGATCTACCAAAACAATTTTATGTATAAATGTCGATATTATGAAAATGTTATTAGGGTAATAAGTTTAACCTACAGTTACCAACCTCCTTATTAGCCCTCTCGCGAGCTCCCAAAAAGGCATCTTGTGAGATTTAGTACCTCCCATTGTTACCATGAGGATGTCGCTGCCGCAGACCGAAGCGGCCAGGAATATCGGAAGACAAAATATCGGCCATCTTTTCCCCTGGAAAAGAAAGTAGTATCATGTAAAATAAATGTTATATTACCTTAAAAGTTGGGAATATAATTTTGTTAATCTAATATTGTTGCTGCGGATTACTTTTATTAAGACTATGTTTGTCACCATAGAGAAAATCATTTCTTAATATTAAGTACATCGGCGGCATGCATTCTTAACAGCAAACATGGAGTGGATTTCAAAAACTATTGCTCATTGATTCCTCATATATGCTAACTACTCGTATGTATAAAAATATAAACATAAATACGATAAAACAAATTACTAACCCTTCATTTTCATTATTATTCACAGTTTACAAATCAAAGTAATTATCATAATATAATTGAAAGGATTCTATTATTGGAAACGACAATGAGAATACGGAAAAATTACATCGTTAAGAAAACAGTTCTTTCTAAAGGTCACCATTCCTCACATTTGAGAATATGTGTGATGAGACGGAAATTCATTGTTAATTCGTAAAAGTTACTTCATATAATTTTATTGCCATTATAATGAAGCCGAGCGTGTCGCGTCTTAGAATAAAACATTGTACATTACAACCCCCCCCCCATCCTGCCCCTCCCCCTCCTGCCCCTG
>DWDV01002312.1:0-11757 GCA_018245615.1 Mimoniades ocyalus
AAGTATCCCCTCCCCCCCCCAGGCGGATTGCCGCTGGCCTTTTGTAACCATTGAAATTATATATGATCTTGGTTATTTATAAATCCTATAATTTGTCTGTGGGCTTGGAAACTTAGTCTATTAACATTGAACTTTTCAAATTGGTTTTACATTAACACAACCTGTTTTTTTTTTGGTTAAATTATATTCAAAATACTGTGCACATGTTTCAAAATACTACTATATGTAGTGTCATTTTAAATTATACTATGACTGTCGGCATGCTGTCTTTTATATGGTGTAAATGTAACATAACAATATTAAGTTATTAGAGAGTGGGGACAAGAGAGTTTAATATGACTTGTTATCGTGACAGGCAAGAGATAGTGCACGAGATGAGCAGCATGGTGCAGGAGCTGCTGATCATGTTCTACAAGAGTACGGGCGGATTCAAGCCCCACCGCATCATCATGTACCGAGACGGCATTTCCGAGGGCCAGTTCATCCACGTGCTGCAGCATGAGCTCACCGCCGTCAGGGAGGCCTGCATTAAGGTCTGTCAATTGAATGGTACTAACCTTAACAAGCAACCTGTAAAAGTTTTATCCGAATCTTGCGAACAAGAAGTTAATATCGAAGAAGTCACTTACATAACCACCAAAGACATGTGCAATCAATCTGTAGTTGGATTGAATTAATGATTTTCGAGGTTAACTTTGTTTTTTTTAATATCCTTTTTCACACTAAAAAATCTAGCTGGAATGCCTCTCAGACCAGATTGCCACATTGCAAAGAATATGAAAATACAAACACTAAAATAGGTCATTACTACTTCAGAATAATTGCAGATGTTAGATTCAAATAAAGCCAATCATTAATGATTCTATTTTAATGAGCATCTCATTGGGCTCATTCATACAAAAGTTAATTTTAACAGTTAAGTGTAGTGTTCTAGTTTGTTGCAAGTGTAAACTTTACTTGGTTGAAAATTTGCTGTTTTATAAATAAGCTGCCTAAATTAAGGTTATCTGAAAAAAATCTCTTAGTGATAACATTGCCTATTGTTCTTCCCCTGCTTTCGTTATTTCCTGTATTATTTATTTACTTACATTCATATGTTACATTCAAATGTTACAGATTTTTACAACCTAGTTCGTTTATTTAGTGTAGACATTTTGTACATAATCCGTGACTGCTTCTCGAAATACAGCCAGTGTCCAATGAAATATGTCTAATGGTGGATTCCTAGTCAGCACACCGTTGAGCGTGGTCAAAGCATGGACCTATGACGAATCCCTTACCATCGCCAATTTGCAATCTGGTTATAAAATATTTTTTTATTATGTGATATGCAATACAGAGTTTTATATTATATTGTATGTATTGTTTTCCAGCTGGAGGCGGAGTACAAGCCGGGCATCACGTTCATCGTGGTGCAGAAGCGGCACCACACGAGACTGTTCTGCGCCGACAAGAAGGAGCAGTCGGGCAAGTCGGGCAACATCCCCGCCGGGACCACCGTGGACCTCGGCATCACCCACCCCACCGAGTTCGACTTCTACCTCTGCAGTCACCAGGGCATACAGGTGAGTGTCGCGAGCAGGCACTAGGATGTGCAAATGGTTGCGTGAGGATGCACAAAAAGTTATACACTTTTTATTACATCATATAAATAAAGTATGTATGTATATTAAAGTATTAACTTTCTGTTATACAAGTCATTCGGTAATTTAATTAAATTAACATAATTGATTATTGCAATTCTGTCAGTAACCTTTTGTTATTATCATTTGGAACATTTGTTTGTCGCGCACGTGTCGGTTCCATGTAGGAGCCTTTTTTAATTGACTTCTCGTAGTTGATAAATATTATTCAATGTACTCAATTACTTGAAATTGCAACAGAGCATGAATGCAAGTATTTACAGAAGGGTTTGAAAAAGATTGAATTGCTATAAAATTGTGGGATGTGAGCGGAAACGAGAGGCCCGTCGACGCGAACGGCACGAGCGTAACGGGACGTTCACTCTGCGCAGGGCACGTCGCGGCCGTCGCACTACCACGTGCTGTGGGACGACAACCACTTCGGCTCGGACGAGCTGCAGTGCCTCACGTACCAGCTGTGCCACACGTACGTGCGCTGCACGCGCTCCGTGTCCATCCCCGCGCCCGCCTACTACGCGCACCTCGTGGCCTTCCGCGCGCGCTACCACCTGGTGGAGAAGGAGCACGACTCGGGCGAGGGCAGCCACCAGTCGGCCTGCAGCGAGGACCGCACGCCCGGCGCCATGGCGCGCGCCATCACCGTGCACGCCGTCACCAAGAAGGTCATGTACTTCGCGTAGCGCGCGCCGCCCGCCCCCGCCCCCCGCGCGCCCCACGGGCGCGCCGTCCGCCGGCATTCCGCGTCCGGCAGTCGGGCGCGACGGTCGCGCTCGGCCGCTCGGCCGCTCGGCCGCTCGGCCGCTCGGCCGGGACTGTCGTAGGCGGCCGACGATCTTATCTATGCCGCAAACCCCATGCGGTACCGTCTATATTTTGTAAAGAGAATATTTTTTTTTATAATTCAAAGGTCCGTCTCGACTTCGGGGCTAGGAGGAGTAAATTAAGTGTTTTTAAATATAGTTTATGTAACTATTTCTATAATTTCGGTTTCGTTTCGGTTTACCCGTAATCCTGGGATGACCGGCTACGATTAAATCCGAACAGGAGCTTTCCTAGTTGTCGATCACCGCAGGCCCGAGTTCGGGGAGCTACACGTTTTGTAGTGATTAGTGTTTTATACGGTTATATTTCGACGAAGCCGCTTTGTGTGACAGCTGAGTGACATTTTACATGTTATGATGTATTTCTTAATGTTTCACTATGTTCGCGAACAATTCACAGAACACGGATAGACTACGGCTATCGTGATACGCGACGGTAAACTTAACGCGAAATTATCAAATTGTACATTCATTTACCAAAAAAAAGATGTTACATGCATTACTAGTATTGAATTGTTTGTAATTTTAAGTTATTCAACAATTAAGTTATTCAATGTTTCAAGTTATACGATAAATTAAATTATTAAAGCTTAAAAATTAAAGCTTAATGAAACAATTGCACAATATCGACATGATTTTAGCTCCTAAAGAAATTAATTTGTCACGCCACGCACACATAGATTCTATTTTAGTCGTAGTAAGTGTCATATTTGTGTATCTAACTGTATTGTTCTGGAATATTCCAAAAAGTCATTATAACGGAAAAAATATTTAGCAGTAAACACTAATTTAGTATTGGAGTACTGTTAAATTTGTGTGACGCTCTGCTTTAGATTGTATCGTTTTTTTTGGTAAATGGAACCCACTGTGTTCTTTACATATTGAATTTTTTGTGATTTTTTTTGTACAATCAGTACACATCCAACTCGAGCGAATAATTTATTTAATGCTATGCTCCGTTTAGGAGAATATTGAAGAGAAAATGTTACATTATTGTGTCTAAACTAAAGGACGAGAGGTCAAAAATCAACGTGATTTTAAGGAACAAAAAAGCGAAATGCATAGAACTACTTTAGACCTATTGATGCCAAATTATATTCAAAAGATTTCGAACTTATCATTTTTCCAATGTGTACTCCATTAAGAAATAATGTGGCTGTTGCAAAATATGTATTAATATTTTAAAAACATAATACACGGCAAAAAATTATTATACAGTTTTAAAAATCTTATTTCTCTAGAGCAGATCAATTGTACTTGTGTGGGAACAATTATTTTAGTTTTAAAATTTCTGATCGAAATATCTTTTAACACCATTTTCTACATAATTTTGTGTGTAACTTTTTTGAACGAAAGGTTTACTTTAGTGTTTGAATGCAAAGCACTTAGAAATTATCATTAAAATATTATATTTTTGTCTTTAATTTGTAAAAATTACACCGATGCAAATTACCGTTACTATATATTATGAAACAAGTCGATACATTGATTGAAAAGAAATATGAACATAGGAAATAATGTCATGTTAAAATCTTAAAAAGCGTACTTAGGTAGTAATTACGTAAAAATATGTATCTATGAATGTAGCCTGAGCACTCTATGAAGCATGAGACAGATGCTTGTTGGAAAAAACTACCGACTTTTAACAGTATAGGAACCATACTTGATTTACTTGTGTCACTGGGAACAGGACATTAACCATATTTTAATATTTGTGTCATTGGGATTGTTGGAAACAAGATATGACCTACTATAGATTTACTTGTGACATAAGAAAAAAAGTATGAACCCCTCTCCTATTACTTGTGATGGCATATTGTCATATTAATGGTGTACACATTAGCCCCTTTGAATTATTAAAATTGAAAAGTTCGCCATCCTTTGCGTATGGTATTTAAAATATGTGTAATCATTTATGTTACATGGTTTTGCTCCAAATTATTTAAGCAGTCATTAACTTAAACTGCTCACCTACAATGACTCGAAGTGCATATCATGAAACAGTATGACAATTTCAATTTTTATTCGTTTCTTAGTGATTAGTTTTTACTTTTTTTTTGTTCGTAACATTGACTCCTATGAGGTTTTATATAAGTTTAGGGGACAGCTCGATTTCTTTCAATTTCCATTACCACAATAAATAATCGTGATTAATAAGTTAAAAAAAATAGTTGTTATTCTCCTCTCGAAATGTTTTTATTTATTGTGGTAATTTTGATTGAATACGATTTTTTATGAGGGGAATGTCGTAGTAATATTAAATTTCTGTAGCTTTCTTCTAGCAGCTACACAGAATCCAAGGCGCAATTTATCAATCTTTTATTTTCTTTTTTTTTCTTATTTGAACGTATCGTTTAAAACATTTTTATACATACATTTATTATTAAAGTACACATAGACAACTCGATCAATTTTTTTAACAATTAGCAATAATAAAATTGATCGATTAAATAAGAGGATATTTTGTCTATGACTATTCTTATATAGATAATATAATTTTAATTACATGACGATTTTTTATAAGTTTTAACCTATTTCATTGGTAGTGTACGAAGGCCAAATACCATAATAATATTTAATTTATAACATTACTTTAATAATCTACAAAATCGATGTTAGGTGTTAAGTGTGTTTCTCTCGATGTGTCGTAAGTGTAAGCCGAATTGGTGTCATTTTTTCTAGAATAAGTAAAGTAGTTAGTGTCTCCGGGCGGATGGACCACAGCATTTTCGATTCTCGTCGTTGCAAAGAAACACATCACTAGTTCAGAATTAGTTTATAAATGAAAAAAAAAAAATTAATTAAAAAAATATTGCAATATTACGTTTCATCGTGTCATGGTATTATGAAGGAGATATTTAACCGCTTAAACACACTGTTGATACAAGGGAAGTAGTCGTGGAACGCGACCTCAACGGGTCCGTCTCGTAGATTTATAGCTTGTTCGTTACATTTAACTTTTAATGTAATAGCGATATATGAATGTGTAATGTGTAAATATAATCGAGGAATGGCGACAGGCCCGCCTCGGGAAAAGTCGTCGCTTTTTTTTGTCACCGGACGTTTTGATCTAATGTTGCCGTCGCCTCGAGAAATTGTTGCCAGAATATTTTATTTAATGTACAAAATAAAACAGTAAAAGGCGAGGTTGTCTCGATGCTATTCCAAATCTGGACGCGATACACGCTGCAACAAGAATCTCTGTTTAGTGTATCCGTTGGAGTCCCGAGACGCGGCGGTGTTGGCACTGCAGCGGCCCGGCCAATTCATGTGGCGACGACTTTTGTACACGATTTCCACGGAATGTGTAATATTCGGTTGCTGTTTCTGATTTGAATAAGAACGTGCTAATTTTTGTTACTTAACGCCTACCTTATTTCTATCGTAGGAAATGTATTATGTCGGAGCACTGGCCCGTTTTTGAGTGTATTAGTGTAAACGTAGACTTAGGGCGTAATCGTAATAAGTTATTTTAATATCTGTAAGAATCTAAACAAGGGATGTGGTTAACGATAGCTGTAAGTATATTTAAAAAAAAAATCAGTCCATTCTTAAATTCTGTGTACTATCGATTTATTGCCCGTACGACTATGACACATTCGACATATTCCCGTGGATGGGTTCACGCCAGAAATGTTAAGCGCCTTAAAAATGCTTAAATGAAACAAATTAAAATCGATCGTTAATATTTTTATATACAATATATTTTATATAACTTGGGAAAACTGCTTTAATTCAACTTTAAACTATTTAAGCGGTACAAATAATGGGTTCAATACTAGTTTATTTACTACATACGTCTAAATTATGATTGCGCGTTTTGCGAGAGTTCGTCGTAAAAGTTTTTTTTTAATCACAACTAGACGTTACTCTTTCGTGTTAGTACTCAATTATACCTATTTTTAATCAAAATTGGATCGATTGTTGTTCGATATATGAGTACGTGTGTAATATGGAATATCGAAATTTCACTTTGCAGCCTTCAATAGTCAAAAGGCGAAACGTTTTCTATATGATCAATAAATGAATAATATTTAAAAAAAATTGGATATTATAATTTTTAATACGCATTTGTATTCGTGAAGCATTCTACTCGTGTATTAAAAAAATAAAAAGAAACCAACATTGGCGCTTTAATGTTGTTTAGAATTAATGAGCGCAAAACGAACCGAGGATTATTCATAGTTATTATTATTAGTCTTTATTAATATCGATAAGTTACATAGTTTAAAATGTAGACGTTTAGACCGGCATGCAATATTATAATTTTACTATACTAGCATCCCCACTCCAGGCCAAAAGTAATTTTCTTTGCCGCCTCTTAGTTTTTAAGTTATAATTTTTTTTATTCACACATATGTATTTTATAATTTAATGTTTTGATATGAAATATCATCGCTCCATAGGAGGAAGCCTGACCAAAACGTGAAATTGCTGTTTGGCGTTATCGTGGGTGTAATCGGTTATTCTGATGTATTAAAATAAAACGTGAACGTACTTCAGCGCCGCGGCCGCGCGCGCGCCGTTCTGTCGTAGGATGCATTGTGTATGATGATAATGTGTTGTTGATGGACCTCGGACCATCCTTGTGTATGTACGCTACACCGATCGCACCGCATGGAAATAATGTAATGATAATAATTCAGCTTCATTGCACACACAAGCCGCGTTAACTGTGTAGTTTTGAGGATTTATTGTAGATCGTAAAATAGTTTCCAAATTTCTTCGTGCAGGGTAACAATGGAACTTGACGGATGATGTTATAAGCGCTCAATTTGCGTTTTGGCTGTAATATTATTTAATAAAAGTTTTATTTAATAACTTTGGGTTATTACAATTATATTTGTTGTTATGTTCACAAGTTGCATTATTTAATGTTCAATCATAAATTACTTTCATCTTACAACTTCAATGGGTTTTGCTTTTAAAAGTAATTCGAAAATCAAAATAAGGTCAGTTTTATTTATCGACCTACAAAGTAGAATAATTTACATTATTATGTATTGCCCAGTAAGCTATTTTTTTTATTATATAAAATTAAAATCGACGCAAAATCATCATCACCATGAACTTCTGTAACTTTTGTTGTCGGTTACATAACATATCTTGTTCTCATGTATTTATTGAAATATTATACTACATACGGAACATCTCTTACTGGTGCACCGTTTGATAGAATTCTATTGGACGCCATCTTGAAATGCCAATTTAATGCAACAATGTAACAATAGTAACTCAATTAAATACGACAAACAGTAATCGGAACAATAATGTAATAATAATCAATGATGTATGTAGTGTGAATGGATGTAACAGTACCCGACGCTGTGTGTATCCTCTCGAAGAATGAATGATCTATAATCTATAGCCTCATTCGTTCGCTTGAATCTGTGTTGCTTGAGACCGCCAATCAATCAGTGATATAAATGTGTATATGTATATATAATTTGCGCAGCGTTCTTATATTTATGATTGGTTTGAATCGTTTAGACATGAAATGTTTTTTTTCCTACTCGGTATAACAATTGCTTGTTTAATTTTACAATTCTTAATGTGTAGTGCAATAATAATGTTAAAGGAAATCATAAGATTGGAATAATTTTATTCATATATAATTATGATATTTTACTGAATTGAGTTATCTTTTTTTTGGGATTTTATACTTATGTATATGACAACCCCATAGAGCTGCCTTAAATGGTAACATTAACTACTAGCAATATTAGCGCCCGAAACTCGATACAAATTAAATTATGATTGGTGATTACATATTATTAATATAATAATTTCTTATACGTCACATAACTTGATCGATATTTGCCGCTAGTAGTGTTCTTTTACATATTAACCTACATAGTCCCTTGTTAGTTTATTTCAAATATCGACTCCATGATGAGAAAGTTAAAGTTATATTATTGTAATAATATGTAGCACTGACTATAGGCGTATTCTATCAATAGAGTTATAAAAAACATATATACCTAAACGATTTAAATGTATGTATTTTTAGATGGTTTAATAAAAAATTTAATTAGTAGTTTAATTTACACGAGCTTTGTTCACTTGAAATTTGATCAATTGTATCCTAAAATTAATTACTTAAAGAATAGCATTTTGGAGGCTTGTCGTTCAAATTTATTGTATTTATAATGTCATGTATGTGAAATGTGTCCCCCGATGTTTGTAACTTTACCACAAAATGTACCTCGCCATTGGATGGTTTTTATTTATTGGTAGATACGTTTAATTTTTGAAAATTTTGTAAACACACGGTACATGCTTAGATTGACGCTCACACATATTCTGTATTTATATATTATTTGTCCAATGAAATTTTATGTCTTGATGAAATGAAAGTCGTCTTATATAAATGAAAATAGTCTTAATACTGAACCGTTGGTAGATAGTGAATGCCTATTATTTATACCGAATTATATTGTCCTGTAACTTTACTGCCTCGTTGGTTGAGTTGGTTGCAAGTGCGACTGCCGAACGAGAGGTCCCGGGTTCGATATTCGCGGGACGGGCACTACTAAATCTTATAATTTAGAATTTCTAGAATGTGCCCGGTGTATGGCAATAGGCTCACCACCTATTCCATAGTGGGACGTAAAAGTACGTGGGAGTGTTCTGCATTCCTCTGCCTACCTCTTTGGGGATTACAGGCATGATGTTACTATTGTCCTGTAATTTTATTTTTATTAATTTTTAACTACCACAAATACGATTATCTACTCGATTCGATGTTTAAGTTTTTTTTTGTTTCTCAAATAATGTTACTATTCCATCAAGACTATCGACCATAAAATAAAAATCATCCTTTTGAATGAACATAACGCTGAGTGTGTTGTCTAGTGTAATTGACACACACACACACACACACACTTGTAATTTATTGAACAGAAACAATTAGCTACGATTATCTTTTCTTCAATATCTACTTAAAAAAAACTGTATTGGTCTTAATACAATCTGTTTATTTAAAAATGTCTCTTTTATTATTGAACTGTTCTGGAAACACCTCGCTGCCCAGTGGGCTGATGCCGCCCCCCTCCGCGTGTAGCTGGCGCGACGGATCCACGCAGTAGTGCAATGACAAAACATGAAAAACAATTGTTTATTTAATTTGTAAACATAACCGGTGAAACGTGGGAGTGTTCTGCATTCCTCTGCCTACCTCTTCGGGGATTACAGGCATGAAGTTACGTTTTTTTAATAATATTTTTGATATTCTGCTTGCATTAAATGACTACTAATCTATCTTTTACTGAGGATGATCATATTAATATTTAGGTACATATATTTATTTGAATAAGAGGGCTGTGAATTAACAATTAAACCTACAATATGATATAAGTCATCAAGTCATAGTGAGGACACAGGGTTTTACAAATATGTCAACAGGAAAATATTGCTTACTGTGCCTTGCAATGTTATAATAATGTGTAATGTGAAATACTTAATTATCAGACTTCCTGTTCAATGCCAAAGTAAAATGCTTTGGGTGATGCAGTTTGTGCTGTGTTAAAGAAACTTGACAATGTGTTCTTTAAAAAAATCACATGAAAGATTGATAACTTACGCAAAAGTACAACAAGGCTGCAATGTAAGAAGTTTTGTCACAATCACAATCACTTGCTAGATGGCACTGGCTGACTGGTGCTAACACATAGTTTTAATTACGACAACAGTTACACATGCATCCAGTGTCGCCACAACATCTAAAACTATTGGTGTAGTGGATAGCGAACCTAATAGTTGTGCTAGGTGTCATTGGTTGTGGTTTTCCATTCCTACCCAGAATAAATATTTGTGATGAGTAAATATTCAGTCTTATTGTAAAAAATCTCTACATGAGTATATATTTATAATATGTATATACATAATGTAGTCTATCAGCTATCTGGTTGCTGCAATACAAGCTCTCTTGATGATTACTTTGAGATCAGAGGCTGCATTTGGATATGGCTCAAAATATTATTATTATTATGTAATCAAGTAATTTGTATTTTAGTTTGAAGGATGTCATTCTCACATCACACATACATAAAAGTGAACATGACATTCATCAAGATTAGCAACATGTCTATGTTTGTGATTAGCCTTGAAA
The DNA here is from genome assembly GCA_018245615.1 of Mimoniades ocyalus. NCBI lineage: Eukaryota > Metazoa > Arthropoda > Insecta > Lepidoptera > Hesperiidae > Mimoniades > Mimoniades ocyalus. The sequence continues at coordinate 10,575 of DWDV01002312.1, forward strand.
TAAGACAGATCCTAGCTATTACACCTGGCTATATGCAGGCCATAATTACGAATTACCACTGCCCACTAATAATACATTAGGCTAGAACTTTCAATTGCATTAACTGGTGATTAACACAACAGTTGGTGATTGGATGATTCATTATCACAGCGTACAAACTAGCAAAGCTTGTACATGAAATTTGAACTGTGGATTCCTTTTATGATGTAGGCATGAAATAATAGAGTATTTTTCAGGTTTTCTGCTAAACATTGTGAATTTGATGGTGCAGTGGGGTCTAGAATTTTGTATGAAAATACATTAATTTAGAAGTTATGTGTGAAAATGTGAAAGATGCTGTTTATTTATAATTTATTAAAAAATATTTATTGCAGCTGTTTTGTTTGTAATTATATACCATCATTTGACTCTGCTTAAAGTACAGAAATATAGTTGAAAACACCAACACAATCATTTTCATTGTTCCAGTAATGGAATTTCTATCATCGTTCTTCTGACATAATGAGAAGACTTAGGTTCAGAGTGTGCTAAGTTGGCCAGGTGATGATTAACAGACTTCACAAAACTTGCAGAGCATTTTTGACATCTCCCAGGTGTGCAAGGTTCCTCACAAAATTTTCCTTCACTGTTACAAAAAGTCATATTTCATCTTAGAACAATATAATTTGGTAAAATAGAATAGTTGGATATACATAGAGAAACTCACATCTTTTTTTTGTAACAAGGAATAATTACATCCAAAAATCGTTCAGGTTATCAGGATAAATGTGAAAATTGTTGTATCATTTTGTAGCCACATAAACCTACTTAGGCTAAGAAGAGTAACCTTAAAAAACTAGAATTTCCTTATACTGCTACATCAAAAGACCTAAGCTAGTGTTTGATCAGACCATGATTAAGTGTGTATGTTACAACTAAACATAGATGTGTATTAAGACTTAAGATTGATGTTCTAATATTAAGATTATATTTAATCATTGGCTATGACTTGATGCAATGGTAAGATTTGATTTGAAAATAATAATAGATCAGGTCCTGGGTTCAAATCCCGAGTTGGGCACTATTGAATTTTTCTGACTTAGATTGTCTAGTAGTGGCTTGGACTTTTGAAAATGTGCCCCATGCATGGCAATAGGCTCACCACCTATTCCATAGTGGGACATAAACATAACTGGTGAAATGT
>DWDV01002313.1:0-11756 GCA_018245615.1 Mimoniades ocyalus
GTAGTGTTCGACCCGGGAATCGAACCCGGGACCTCCCGATCGGCAGTCGCACTTGCAACCAACACGACCAACGAGGCTGTCAAATTTTTATACTTGTTAATTTTTATATTTTATACTTCTTTCATTCTTAAAACCAACAGGTTATAAGTTTATGAAGTTGAATCCGAAGATCATATCGAATAATACTTTGTATTATGCTGAGTTGAACCAATGTCTTAATACATTTCATGCAAAGAAACAAGTTCGCTAAGGACGGAATACATCAGCATAAAGAACAGAGAATGATCTTGTTATACATTGTGTGGCAACTGATATTTAATATAATATAATATTACAACTTGCACACAGGCGTTGGTATTGCGTTGTGCGTAAATTTATGCGTTCGTAAATGAAATGTCACTTATTGTAATGGTAAGCCGAAGACGTCGCGTCGGCTGTCTTTGGAGGAGGACTATTCTCAAAAGTAAGCTAGATACGCTTATGATTTTATTTGGACCAAACTAGAAACATTAAAACATGTAGTAAAACGAAATCAAGCATTAAACGAGTTTATTTAGATGAATCTTAATCTATTGTAAATATAATATAAATGATGAAAAATGATAATAAATAAAATTACTTTTTTCTTGTTACTGCGAAGGCTCACTTAGAATTAATAAAATGAATCATATTAATGACTCTATATACATCATAACTATGTATGTAAAATATTTTAAAAAAAAGTAACATCACGCCTGTAATCCCCGAAGAGTTAGGTAGAGGTAGGTAGAAAATATTTTATATTACTAAAACATAATATGTATTTGAAATTAAATATGAAGTTCGTTCATGTATAACACTAATTTCCAAACCACGTAAATCATACCTCGATATACGGATATTCGAATCATACAAATCACATTGCAGTTGTAACAGAAATGTATACTCATCATTCAATGTCACGGCAACGAGTTATCTATTATGGCACAATTCGCAATACGACCTGAAGGCGAGGTAGCCGAACATTTGATACTTTGCCAAAGGCCGTAAACTACAACAAGTGTGTCCTTAAGCCGCCCACCTGAATCATAAATACGAAATTGCGTTCAGTTTTAGAGAAAGGTGCGTAGATCGATTGCGAATTAAATCAATGCGAACAGGATCAAGTACACCTTTAATTTGTGACTTAGCCAAGTTGCAGCATACACAATATGCCGCTCCCAGTATTTAATGTCTACCGGCATAATTAGGATAGTGATATGATGTCATATAAAGGTTATATATGTTAATACTGCCTTTTATCATAAAGAACAAAAATCAAAGCAACAATATGGATGATAAATGTCGTCTAATTAGATAAGGAAGCAGCAAAACTCTAGTTCGCATTATATAAGAAAATGAATTAATCCTTTTACGTGATCGAAATAATATAAAAATCATTTCATTTAATAACTTAATTAGATCATGTAATATTTAAAAAATAAAAGTGCAACTGAATTATTATTATTCTAATGTAGTAGTTAGTTACTTAATGTTGTTTGGGATATACGGTATATACGATATTCTTTGAGAATTATTGCAGAAATAGACGGAGTTTAGTGACAAACACATATGGATCACGGTCTTAATAACGTTTCATTACATTGTAGGAGATGTAACATCACGTCTGTAACTCCCGAAGAGGTAGATAGAGGAATGCATTACAACCCCTCGTTTCACTTGTACATTCACGTCCCACTTTGGAACAGGAGGTGAGCCTATTGTCCTACACGAAATCGAGTCTCCGAGCCACTTATAGGCTTTTGAAATTCAAAATCCAACTGTATCCGACCCGGGGATCAAATCCAGGACCTCTCGATCAGCTTTGCTTGACCAACGAGGCAGTCATTCAATACATTGTGCTGTTTATAATTAATTATATTATTAGTAGTGACGTAACCCCATCGATCGATATAACTGTTTATCAATCTCATCTACCAGCGCGTTCCATGCCAGGCACGATCCGGACATCTTGTAAGACCTCTTAAAATTCCATCCCACATTTGGTATTTGTACCAGACCTGTCTGCGGCATTCTATTGTGATGGTTACAGAATGAGCTTTCGTAATGGTGACAAATTTTGTGGCTACGCCTCTGGTATGCCAGATAAATTAATTCGCCCCGAATCTAGATCGGTAGATACGGGATTCCGTAGTGGTTGTGTAACTGGGCTTGTCTAGCCCGAAAATACGAATGCTTGAATCGACCTAAATTCTGTCTATTCTATTACTTTGTATTCTGTCACAATTATTTATTGTACATTAACAACGTCTATCTCGTGTTACTTCATTCTTGAGCCTAATCTTAGGTATAAATCCAGACCAGATTTATTTGCAGCTATAATTTCGACTTGTAGTAAATTCTCATTAAAGCCACATAATATTTACTTTTTTTATACATGAAACTCAACATAAACATAAATGACATAACCGAGAAAACTTAAGTTTTTTGTTTCAATCTCTGTTTAATAAACAGTTTTTCATCAAATGCCACTTTTTCATAACCTAATTCGAACTGACTGAAGAATGTCACATATTTTTTCAAAGAACTTGAAATATTTCTTAATCTATTTTAATATTACTAACATTTTATCTTTTTCACTTAATAAAACACTAACGTCCATTTTTTGAATTAACTAATATTCAGCGTAATAATTTATAACACCGCAGCGCAAATTATAAAATACGCGGTGCAAACAACTTATTTAAAAAATTGGTCATCAAGTAACGGCTGCGGCCCCTGATTTATCGTATACATTGGACATAAAAACTGGACAAAATGTAAATGGCGGACATTACCGTGGCTCTACAAAACTATGACCTCACCGCTTCGTTATTTCAGGGATGGTTTTGTTTAAAAAGAACATAATAAAATTTGTTTGCTCCGTGTTATAAGCTGAAGCGATTAGGCTAATATGTGCCAAAGATAAATGTGGTATTCTGCAATGTGTACATTAAACTTTATATTAATAAAATACGTATTTAATTATTTTTTCTTAAGTTTGAAAAAAATAATTACTTAACCAAATCAGAGTCTAACAGTGTATCCTTGAATACACGAGTGCTTACTAAGAGCAAACGCTTTTAAAATGTTCATTAATGGACTGGGCATGCAGGTTGGGGATCCAAGGCACACCTATTGCTGCCCGTGGGAGGTCAGGGCATACAGGGCCAGAGTCAGGGTCAGGACCTATATCCCAATATCTCAATAAATTTTCTTTATTAGCAGCAGACACATAGCTTGGTCCAAAGCTAAAAATATGCAAGACATGTTCGCCACACTCGAAACCGGAATGCTCTTTTATTATTCTTTCGCATTTCATGGTCAACAGTCATCGTTGGCATTAGGAAGGCATGGAACAAACACACGCATGTGTAAAATTCCGGTTGTGATATAAACATTTTAAATATACTGCTATGTGAACATTTTGGTGTTCTGTAACAGATTAACAAGTTCAATAAAATGTATGGCGTATTAAATCCGTCTGGGAATGCGTGATCAATTTGTCGTTAATGATAATTGTTGTCTGGATTTTGTTTTGGAAAATGTTCCGTTAATATCAAGTAGGTTATTTTATGTAAGTAATTTTACATGCGTACTTGCATTTGTAACAAATAATTTAAAGTAAAAATGTGTTGTTTTTTATTCGCTTGCAATTAATGTATTTGGTTTAATTCGTGAATTTTCACCCGTATTTCTTGCAAATACGGATATAAATTCAATAAGCTAGGAAACACAAGAAAACGGACATGTTTCATAGTGAAACGTAAACATAACTGGTGAAAGGTCGAGGCGTACTACTCTCCTCTGCCTGCTTCTTCGGGGATTACAGGCGTGATCTTACGTTATATCACTAATAATGTTGCATTATTTGAAACATACATTTTGTGGTATACATAAAACGAGCTAGATTATACATCTTAAGAAATGTTTTAATAATGCTTAATTTTTTTTATTGCTTTTTAAAGTGTACACAAACTACCGTTAAAGTGTACACAAACTAGTAATATTTTTGAGGAATATTGTTTAGCTTTAACTACTAATATGTATTTCTAATTCATTACGAAATATACACGAAACTTAAAAGCACATCATTCGGGTATAAAAGATTAAATACTTTAAAAATTATGAACAAGTTTTGAAAATTTCATCTTTTATAAATTTCATAGTATCCGTTTAATTAATTTGGTGTTATTAATTGCATTTTGTTTTTAGCAAAATAGACCCTGTTACCTGTGACGTGAGGTCCATTATGCAATCGCACAGCGCTTCCGGCAATGGCGTGAACTGGCCCTGGTATGTTGGTGTAACAATGCAGTCTTCAATATCACCTGAAACAAGGACAAACAAAGGTCAGAAAAATACATATAATTTATCAAACAATTTATCACCAAATTACTAACGTAACGTAACATCACTCCCATAACCCCTGAAGAGGTAAGCAGAGGAATGTAGTACACTCCCACGTATCACTAGTTAACCGTTACCGTGTTACCAGTTAACAGTATAGTTACCCAAATTATTACTAAGTAGACATCAACATAACTCAAGACTGAAGCCTGACTAGTCTGTTTAAAAGTGTATTTAGTGCCCGTCAGTATCATTGTTATCAACGACAATTAGTCCTGGCTGAAACCTTTTTTTTTTTTCAAAAACGCACAACTATTTTTAAATTTAATACAAAGATATCTTAGTTAAGTCCGTGCATAATTTAATGTATATAGATACTTACGATACGGTTGTTAATAAAAACAAAATTTATGTATAGATGAGTTAAGCGATTTATGAGTGTATTGACATTGTTAGTTCTAATAACGAATATCACTTTTGACTTTTATAACCGATTTGATATTTTTTTATCTGATTGTTCGACAACAACTCGTACGTACATATACAACGACCATTTTCAAGTCGTGAAAACGGTTCGCACAGACATAGACAATCGCGTAAATTAGTGCGGTGCTGGCTGGATTTAACGGATGCTTCATAAATTGTGCTCGCACAATGCAGTCACTGCGGACCGCTGCCCGTGGGGACCTAAACTGGAGCCCTGCCAAATCGCGCTGAAGGCTCGCGTGATGAACTAGGTGCTAGATCCGTCAGATGGACAGTGAAAAAGTACATTTCTACAAGTTATAGTTATAAAAAGTATGTTCAGTAGATGATTGATTATATACCTGCTTTACTTAAGTGTTTACTGGATAGTTTGTTTATTTTCTGACGTAACTGAAGTCCTTCCGAATATTCAGAAGCCTTGTTAATATATTTTGTGCTGCTCACCAATTGAGTTTCGCTCAATAAATAGCATTCATGCAGTCACTGTGGATCGGGGCCCTAGAGACCTACGTTGGCGCATTGCCAAAAAATACCTATACACGTGCAAGTTATAAGAGAAACGATGTTAGTTTAATGTTTATCTCATAGTTCGTATCTTTTATAAAATCTCTTAAATAATACCACAATATTAGATTATTAACTAAAACTCATATCAATTATTATTATTAAATTTAGTCTGAGAATTAATTTCAGTTCGTCTATTTTAGTCTAGTTTCAAAGAAAGTTTATTCACAAGTTTAAATAGATTTTATTAATATTTTATTATTTCCCTTCCATAAAATGTTTGTAGGAAGGTTTATTTACAAATATAGTATATCCTGTGAATCGGTACTGGATCTAGGGGATAAACGGTGTGCTCCATAAATTATGCTCAAACAATGCAGGCGCTGCGGATGCGGTCCGCAGGGGCCGATGTTGGAGCGTCGCCAAATTGACCTTTTGGGGGCAAATATAAGCGAGAGCGGATAAGAAATGAGAAAGCAGGAGTTGCCAGCAGCTTATTGTTGCCAAATACCTGTACAAATGGTTTCTAACAAAAAATATGTAACAATAATTTATACTAAGGATTTACACTTATATAAATTTAAAAGTCAATTACAATCATACTTGAATGTGTAAAAGAAACCATACAGTAAAAAAAAACGCACAACATCGTTTTTCACCAAATATAAAATCATTATTACGATGTGACGATTACGAAAACGAATTCAGTTGATCCGCACTATCAACATCCATTAATGCAAAACGCTTCTTCTTATAACTTAGGATACAGTAATAAATAAAACGGATTAGTGTCGATATCATAGCTCTGAAATAACTCTACGTCATCCCGAATGTATGATCGCAGTTAATATTAACTGCGAATGTTATCAGCGATCGTGAAATTTTCGGTGCATTTTAAATAATCATATTATAATAATTTATGTGACAGGAGTACAGGACAGACGGCCGTTGGAGCAGACGAGTTCTGGAGTGGAAACCACGAACTGGCAGGCGTACTGTGGGATACCCCCCAACTTGTTGAGCCTAAGATTTTAAGAAGAAGTGTTGTAGTGGTTGAATAAGATCTGCGGGAGACCGAGTGTTATAGCACACCTCGATGATGATTTAAATTCAAAAGGACTGTGAGTTGTGGTGATGATTGTTGAAGGCCCCTGTCCAGATGTGGGTGTTAGTGGCTAAAAACGATTATAATTACATTTAAATTTTTTACATATAAATTATACAGTAACTTATTTTTTTATCGCATGTGTAGAGTTCGTCCCCGAACTATCGGTACAGTCTAAGTGAATATTTTCATTGTTTAAAAAATTCGATACACAATTAATTGATTTTATCGTTTAGTGACAGATACTTAGGCCAATTAACTTATATTTAGTGTTATAAACATTAATTACATAAATCGTATCGTTGCAAGCGCGACTGCTGATGAAGAGGTTCTGAAGTATTATTGGCTTTTTCTAACGCGTATCTCGAAGTCCGGTTATGTAGCCGGTGTTTGTCTATCTATAGGCTCACATCCAATGTCATAGCTGGTGAAATTCGGGAGTTCGCTACATTCCTATGCCTTTAGGAAATACAGGGGTGACTATCCTGCTATTTTAATATGCCCATGTATTATGTATGTTTAATATTTGTCCTAGTTATGCATATAATTCTGTACGTTATACATCACTGAATAGGCATTGAGCCTATCGTCATAATATACCGATATATGTCATGAAACTAGTCATCATCATCAGCATATTGCAGTAAATTGCTAGGCATATACCTCCCCTGTGGGGTTACGTCCATAATCCCCACGCAGCGCTAAGTGAGTTGAGTCACCGGTCACCGTGCTGCATAAAAACAAGTAGCCGACGAAATGATTACTTCGTGAACAAACAGTTTTGTCAAACGGCAGTACCGCGGACAGCTTGTCCGCTGACAGGCAGCCGCAATGAAACAATGTTTGAAACAGCGCTTGTCGCGTGTAAATTGTGCGTGTAAGTATCTAGTATTATGCGTATTTACTCTGGCCGTTCTACCCGTTCAGTGAACAGATATTAATATTTCCTACTTGTTACGAGATACCGCGTTCGACCAGTCGCTGTTATAATGCCGAGTAAATATTTAAACGTTAAGAAGATTTGCCGAGGCAAAGTAAATGAGCTTTGTTGTTACACAAACATTTAATTTAAGTAAATCGGCGGTCCGTGTTTATTGTTTGATATAATAATGATTTGCGACGTAACAAAATTATAATTAATATTTTTAAGTAACAATTTAATATTTTTATAATAAGCAAGTCTCTATATATAGAAATATTTATTCTGGCATACATGATCTCTAATTACACCATGCTGAGCCTGGCGTGAAAATATAGTAATTATAAATTAATTAAACTAATTAAAACAATATAACTCTTCGTACTCTAAAGCCTTATACGAGGGTTATCGATATCATGATACAATAAATATACAATAAGATAATATTACGCTTATCAAGTTAATCCGTTCTAATTTCAAAATTTCTCATTATGAACTCTATCCATCAGAATAAACCAGAATGCACGGCAACCAGACGTGATCTTTGTTCCAAATATGTCCTCACAAACTAAATAAAATAAATCCTAATTTATATTATATATTATATTCTTCAATTTTTAATATAATTATATCTCCATAATAACATTTCTCTATAACTCCATTATTCTCTATTTTATTCATTATTTCTCATTTTTTAATATCTAGAGCTTTATTTCTCAATAACTTAATATGTTAATTGTTATGTAAATTTATTACATTAATGATTGTGAATAACATACATTCTGCAACTGTCACTCAAATAATGCATACAGGCCGGCCCCCCAGCCCGGTTACATGATCTGACTGGAAGTCGCATTCCATACAGTTGTCTAATTGACGTCCGCGCCATGCGTTTCCTTTTACAGTAGGAAATACTTATTTACAATAGACAGTTTGTTGCACAACAAAGCCCATAATGACAGTTGCATGCGTAATTAACATAAAATAATTATTAGCCTTCAAGTCCAGCCCTTCTTATATCAAGCAATGTGTTTCGGTTTTGTAATTGTATTAAGCTTTCGTTGTAAGTTGTTGGAATAGTATAAATCAATTGAAAAATTATGTATATTAAATTTGAGATAAAAAGCCTAATTAATCTTAAAGATTTTAGCTTTTTATTCTATTTTACGATACTAGAAATGTCTGCGGAATAGAAGGATAAGATCATAAAATTCGGATTCAACAAACAACTAAATCAACCATAAAATAATCTACCAGAGCTGGAATCGGACGTCAAATGCGTTAAATTATAAAAAAAATATACGTCTAGAAAGAAGTATTCCATGGGATTCCAGAAGGGTGTATCGAAACAAAATTATTGTGTTTTTATACAAACAATTAGAGGCACGACGCCATAACAAGATCGTAGTTGTTAGTCGAGGTGTCAGAAATAGGCGGAATACAGACTCTTGAGAAAAGACAACCTAAATTTCAGGCCAACCCTACACTGAAATGTCAAGGACTGACCTTAATTATAACATATTTTTGTTGACTTTCTATTTTTGTTATAAAAAAAGTATCAGTATTTATTTTATTTTGAATTGAAAATGCTACGTTTTATACGCAGATTTATAAACCGTTAAATTAAGAATGCTTGTAGAACCTATAAAGATACACCTACTAATTTATGCACCATATTATATTTAAACACGTAGTTCAAACACGATTTTATTATATTTCTGTTTGATATAAAATATACAAAAAACTCGCGACAGCGGTTACAAAATTTACATAAGATATGCCTTTAATACTTCCATCGGTGCACTATACAACATTCTTTTAACATACTGTTTTCATGTTCTACATTTTTCTACACTGCTGACTCATCTGATTGGCCGACCCGCTATATGAGATGTAGCAAGACCAATCTAGGCAAAAATACACGGAAGATAACAGTGTAAACATTTATGTGAAAACATACGGGAGGTAATCTATGTTGGTGTATAAACATTTTAAGTACCGCTTATAAACTAAGCAATAATAATGCAATTCACACCTGTACGTTTCACCTGAAGGAGTGCAATTCGCAACTAATGTAATGTGGTCTCGTGGGCGCAACGTCTACAGATCGCGTGGGTTTTTGCGAGTCGATAAGCTTGTAATGTAAATAGTTTGGATATTACGTACTGTTACCAATTCTGACATAATAATGATCTTAAAAAAGGATTTTGGTACGCCCATGAATATCAGTGATGTGGAAATATTAAAAAGGAAATTTGAAAACAGATAATTATGATTTAAGTCAAAGTAGTCGGAACAATGATAGCTTGTTCGTAAAAAAAAAGTAAAAGGTTTTCACGTACGAGATACGTACGAAATCATCTACATAAAGTACTGTTAAATACCAATTTAGTAACAAAAGTGCATAGAAAAACAATATTAAGTGCATTCTATATTTAGTCAAAGAATGTAAGTTTTTAGATATAAAAAAAAATATAAGGAATTCTTTAGGGTTTAGTTACGAGTTAAATTGACGATTGAATTTACGATTGATTGATTGACGAGTTGAATTTACGATTGTTCATTATTGTGACATTACATAGCATTATGTAGGTATTGTAGGTCCGTATAAAACAAATGTCATCTTTGTACCGCTTATGTTTAAGTACTCGGAATAACACAAGTTACGGTCGGATGTGTTTTAGCGCTTCCTCAATGCCACAACTTAAAACTAGCCCTTCAAGATAGAATAATGCAATATAGTAGATAGATTTGCAATTTCATCAGATTTTCACCCCAGAATTAGATTAAATTCACTGTTGTAATCGTCAGAAACAAAACTTTATGTTTATTGATTGCCTGGTAAAATGCTATAACACAAAAAAATGTTTTGATGTTATACGTTGACAACCTTAATGTCATGTACGGATGTACATGTGTTTTTCCAAAATCTACAATGACGGCGGAATATATTTAAAAATAGATAGCGATGTATGATTTTTAAATTGATGTCGTGGCAACCCTAGAAGTAAACATATGAAAGTAAGTACGCTCGTTGACAACGCATTATAATTTTTTCTTCGATATTTAAATTGACGGCGTGACAACCCTGTAATCGCGTGTGGGTGTACACTCGTTAATAACGCACTTTACGAGCTCGTTGCGACAAGATAAAATATAATTTTTACAAGTTTTTACCGCGCATCTTTGCAACCGTGATCGTTGAGTCACTGTTACTTAACTGTGTGTGATTACAGCATTCCCGGTGTGATTGTTTGCTATGTAACAGCGTCGATCGTTAGAACTTGGCTAGGAAGTGGACGGGCTAACTGGGGACATAACAGTGTAGGCTGTTTACTCAACCGCATGTAAACTTCTGTTGTTCTACTGATCTTTGTTTCGTAACATTGTACTGAACTAGAAGTTCAATGTAAGAAAAACGGTTCAGAAAAATATATTGAAACAAATGATAGTACGATGAACTCTATGTACAGCGTCCGACTTATACCTACCATAATAATCTCCGTATATCAGTGTTAGCGAATTGAAAGAACAGAATGCTCTTTCCATGAAGATATTACATTTGTTGCGTAAATGCAACAATCAAATGACAATAGTTATCTCTAGTGACAATCTATAATGGTAATGCGAATAAAAATGATATCAATGAAAGATTCTCGGATCGGAGATATGTTTATTTTCAAACTCTATTCTATAATTGAAAAAACTGACTAAATAACAATCACAAACCCATACTGCGAGTGTTATTGTTGAAGATAAAAAAAATGTGTCTTAGCGACCACTTATTACCTTACCTTTATGTGCTAAACTGTTAAAACTGAATAAAGAAATTTCTATGCATTACATCTGAACAATTTCAATTTTAATTTGAATGAAAACGGTTACCAAAGAACGTATAATCCAATTGAATAAAAATTTAACAGTTATATTCTATAGCACATATTGTATTTCGTTCAACTAATTATAGTACTAGTATAATTTAATTAAAGACAGCCGCTACATAGATCCCAGGTCACGAATTATCTATCAATCCACGTCATGACGAGGCTACGATTGACACGAATCGCTCACCATTAATTAACTAGAAATACCAGTTCATTACTGGTTCTAATGTAATTATACTCAAGATCGTCGCATTACTGTGTATACTAGAAATACATCAATTATAACATTTACTTATGCCCGCATATACATATGTAATATTTGTGAATGACGGACTCGGAAGGTTTAGAACTAGGTGTAAAAAATACTTCGATCAAATCGAAGACGTAATATTGGAAGGGCAAGTCAAAAGTGCATTTAAACGTAAACGTAACTTCACGCCTGTAATCCCCGAAGAGGTAGGCAGAGGAATGCAGAACACTCCCACGTTTC
>DWDV01002314.1:0-11755 GCA_018245615.1 Mimoniades ocyalus
CAGTAAAAATCAACATGCGCGTATTGTTAAGCGCATCCGCCAGTAGAATGCGCCGTGAATTGTGCGCGCCCGCTCGCCCTCCGGACACGTTCAAACATGTCATACATTTGTTTAATGCGCCTTTCATTCCGCCTGCGCAGTGCGCCGTCGCTCAGGACGCCCACTTACGCTGCTATCCATCAGCTCCTGTATTATAATTATTTAAAGGGGATTTTTAGAATTTTCATACAGGCCGCAGACTAATACGTTAGGAATTTTTTAATAAGTTCCGCGGTAGACTAGTTTAAAGCGTCGTAGTTATATGTGTCATGTGGAGTTATATGAATGGGGCGTCTGGCGAGAGGATGAGTTGATTAAATTAATGCATATTACGATTCGTAGGTTTGTTTACGTTATATATTTAATAGTGGCCATTGAGATTGTTTGATACTAAAAGCCGAACCGATTAGTATTACATGGTTTCTTCAGATATCTGCAAGTGAAAGATCAAAGACGGTTTATATGTACGTTCCCTTTGTGATTCTATTGCTATGTTGTGAATGTTTACGTAACAATCGTACGCGTGCGAATGCTCTCTCGTCATTTGATCATTGGACGCATATTGTACAAATTGTACAATCTTTACTTTTTGTACAATTAAAATATTGGAGGTTATGTTTTTCGAACCGCACAATATTCTTGATCATAACACCAAGAATTACACAATTACGATAAATCGTAAAAGGTTACAGGTGTATAATGCATGACATCTATTTAAATAGTTAATTAATTCATTGCCCTGTTGGTCGGGTTGGTTGTAAGTGCGCCTGCCGATTGGGAATTCCTGGGTTTAACTCTCGGGTCGGGCACTACTAAATTTTTCTAATTTAGATTTTCTAAAAGTGGCTGGGAGTCTGGATATGTGCCCGGTGTATGGCAATAAGCTCACCACCTGTTCCATAGTGGCACGTGAACGTAACCGGTGACACGTGGGACACATCCTTTCTACATTCCTCTACCCATCATTACAGGCGTCATTCTACGTAATTAATCATCAAACCTACCGTCTGTTATTTTTTAGCCTTCATAGTTGTTCATAAGGATGGCAAATATGCTTTATCGTACTTCGGCGGTGGTATAAACAATAATTAGTGTACATTATAGTGGTGTTGAATAAATAAATAATATTAACTATACATAACTATATATTTATTGTCTACGGCTATGTTCGGGCGGTACACGTCATTCATACTTTATAGGTAGACTTTAAACCTAAAAACTTTCTTTAGGGGATAACTTTAAAATAAAATTCTAAGCAGCCTGTGTCTTTTCTTCAGCTTCAAACGGTACTTGTATTAGGATTCATTGCAAACGGCCCTAATGTTCTGACGCGAAAACGCAACAATCAGATATAATTTATACACGGGGGCCTAAAAACTTTACGCCGATGATAGATATATACCTACTTAATTTGATCTTGGGAAACTAATATCATGTGTATCCTTTTTGTGCAGTACAAACAGTAACCAGGACATATTGCAGCTTTGTTCCCTATACAAATACATTTCTTCAGTGAATAACAGCATGGGTAGTTTAGAGTAGATATTTATTAAGTGTACACCACAATTCACGTAAATAATGTACAACGAAACACAACTAGAGCATATTTTGAGTAGACACTTGAAACATCTGTCGGTTGGGTGTTCGCTGAATAATTGACTTGATCTCGGTTTTCAAAGTCAAGTACGCGGGAGGTGCCTACAACTTACATTATTTAGTTAGCTGAGTAAAGGTGAACTGGCGAAACTCGAGTACGGGAACACTCATGAAGACATTCGACGACCTTGTTGCTAACTGAAACAATAGCGAATTTCGAACTACCATCTAATATTCAGTGGCTTGTTACACGGGCAACTAGCGCGGGTTCTCGGCGTATACGATAAATGTAATTCAATTATTTTGTTTAACCATGTCTATAAACGTGCAGATATCAGCTGACAGAACAGCGGCCTAATTAATAGCTATGTATGCCTTTCTACAGAGCATCCATGCAGCGCGTGTTCATACTTTTTGTTTACTTCTACGCATAAATTACCATAAGAACATAGAATGGTCTTCTCAACAAGTTGTGGTACAAATTGTACAGATTTCGTTAAAGAAAATATTAAAATTTAGATGGTAATAGAAGAAGCACGCCAAATCTCTTTGGATGGAGATATTGACACTAAGTATATTCTGCCAGAGACAGATAGATACTAAGTATATTCTGTCAGTGAGAGATAGTTTTTTTTTTCGACCCTTTTGTCGTTCCACTACTGGAACATGGATCTCTTCTCAGAATGGGAGGGTTAAGGCCATAGTCGAATAAGAGAAAGATACTAAGCATATTCTATCAGAGAAAGTTAGACACTAAGTACATATATACTGTCAGAGAGAGATAGACACTAAGTATATTCTGTCTATTCAGTCGGAGATGGGAGGTCACGAGGGAATAATGATGGTCTTTTGAAAAATGACTCATTTCTTATCATAACATATTTAATGCTCATGTCTAGAATCTGCGTACAGTTTTTATACATAGTTTACGCAGATCTGAGCGTGCATTTCAGATGATGTGATTCGAGCACAGTGAATATTCATTTATATGTTCATTAATAAAATAACATTAATCTTGTAGTCGTAAGCCTGGCCTTGCTGTACATTGCCGTGAATTCAATTTTCGAAATGTTTAGGAACACGTGTCACCTTTGTTTACTTTGAGATTCATGAGATGAAAGTCCTTTAAGTTATAATGTATTTCAGGATATTTACCCGTCATTTATTTATCAAAACCTGTGTAATTCATTTTAAGAGGCCTTCACAAGGCGTTCCAAAATTTCGTTACAATTGAATTACATTATGTCATGTTTTTATCTAATAAAAGTTTTCGCGTTTACGTTTTGTTAATTTCCGTCTTATTTTGTTCATCATTGTCCTCGATATTTCCCTTTCAGGATTGAAACCAGCAAACTGTTATACCGTAGAGAATTGAAATTGAATTTTCACAGCGGATGTGTCAGTAAGGACCATTATGCACAGAACTTTGAGTTGAGCCATATTTTAAGCTTATTTCGCAAGTTACGTTCTCAAGAATTGACTCTTTAATATCTGGTATGAAATTTTATAACATTCTAATATCCGACTTTTGTCATTATTTCTGTCCGCTATTATATTGTAATACCCTGTCTTACCTCTACTAACCCTTTCAAGTAACTTCGTTTCGGGTGGTGTTTCAAACATCATCATGCCGGGTCTATTAGCGAGTAAACAGAGGGTAAACATCAATATTTCTATTCTTGCTGATCTGAAGACCTTCTTACATTACATTCTTACATTTATTGCTGTCCTTGTACACACACGAGGATTTCGTAAACTTGGAATTTTCTGTACGTTATAATTTAATGGTTTTACATATTGCCTTTTTACAAATCAGATTGTTCTTTTTTAGTTCGATAAAGATTCGTTCCTTCGAGAAATATTGTTGTAGAATTTTAACAGTTTTTTTAATTTAAATAACCTATAAATTATTCACTTCATGCGTGCACCAAGAACATAGCTGTAAGTTCCAGGATTGGCCTGCAGGATCATCCGCTATTTTTTATCCTTTCTTAAGGTTCTACCAAGCTGGCCAAGTGCTACCTCAGGTGTGTACAGAACAGAAGTCTAAGGAACACTGATTTCTTTAGTTAGTTAATTAATATCCATTTAATTCCTACTAATTTTATAAATACGAGTACAAAACTATGGTCGTTGGCTTGTTTTACTCGTGGATTAACGTGATGCTTCATAGTAACAGTTTAGGGAGCTGAAAACATAATGAGTTGCTTTACGTGCTGAAAAAAATCCGTTTCCTGTAAGATCAGATCTAAGGTGATGAACGTCGGAACCTTTTTTAAATTTTCTTTAAAGATGTTTCGAACCATATGAGAATATTTTAAGTTTAGCGAAATTCTTTCTTAAACGGATCCCTTATAAGTCACCGGTAATAAATACTAGACATGGTATTCGATATTTCGTGAAGCTGACTATAATATTTTTTTATAAAAAATATCACTCAGAGCATATACTACGTATAGAGTTAACTCTGAGACGAAGGGGAATGGGTAAGTAACGATTAAAGACCAAACGGAAGCGAACTCTATAATAGCGGTGCTCTACACACAATGAGAGCAAGTGGGAAATTTTAATTTAAAGAGGAAATGTCGCCGCGCGCCGCGCGCCGCTGCGGTTAACGTTTGTGGAGAATTTTTCTAATGATACGGAAATAACTGACTTTACAGTTTCACATTGGATGTGACATTGTGTTACGTCAGTATTATTATTACGTCACATCAAGTACCTTACGGGACAGGCGCTGAGCACCAAGTGATAAATATGTTTATTTTTACAGGCTTCCCGTACTTCGTCTACATCCATCACATTTTATACACGCGTGCCGGGTTCAGAAACTTCGGACTCCTCTATAAGACTGTATCTAACCTATTTGGACGAGATAACTGAGTCTTGGTTATGCCAAAATACAAATGTAATATTATTATGACACTTATGGCACTTTTGAACTTGGCACATAGCGCATAGATAGATACCAGTTCAATTTAAATTTAATACAGATAATGAAATGAGTGCCTAAGGTTAAGTGGTGTACACATTTGTTGGCTGTTTGGTAATAATTAAACATAACATCCGACGCCTTATTGCGTCGAATAACATTTCAGTGCACGGATAGTAGTGGCGCGTGCACACTTTCCTAACTTGAGGGTACTCAGACCAGCTGTAGGTTATCGTGTAACATTAGCTGGCCAACGTTCACAGACAATTGCAACTAATTGCCGCCGTTACCGCCCCGTTGTGCACGAATTTCATAGTTTCGGTT
Source organism: Mimoniades ocyalus (assembly GCA_018245615.1). NCBI lineage: Eukaryota > Metazoa > Arthropoda > Insecta > Lepidoptera > Hesperiidae > Mimoniades > Mimoniades ocyalus. Next base: position 4,892 of record DWDV01002314.1, read on the forward strand.
TCATTGACTACTCGTGTTGAGTGCACGAGGCGTTCAAGCGATAAATTTTAACTTGTAACAGCTTTAATACTTTGCAAAATATGAAAAATTTATTCCATTACAATATTATTATGGTGATCGTAACAAGTAATGAATGTGATATGATAAGACCTTATTCCGTCAACGCTTACTCATTGCTTTAGCTATTCTATCAATTATTACTATTATACGATTTGGTAGAAAGCACATGTATGTATGTATGTAATTATACATTTGTTCTTACAAGATGCGCAGATTATGACCGGATATTTTTCACTTCTTCATCAAAATTTTCGTTCTCTAATAAACTCATGTCTCATTCACATCTCTTACTCTCTTGTCAGTGTTTCTACGCCGCCTTAAAAATAATTAAAATATTTAAAAGCGTATTTGAAAAAGCGTTAATAAAGAGCGTATTAGAAACGCCTATTCCGTATTTGTAGTAAAGTTTAGTAATGCATCTGTAATGTAGAAAATTATTTGTAAATACAAAACGCATGTGAAGAAGTAATTTTAACGAATTGTAATAGTACCTTGTCAGTAGTTATGCGTTTATGGGTATAGAGGCATAAACAGAGCATTTTATTGGCACTGTTTCCTCGTGTCTGGTGTCAGTAGTGATGTATGAAAATCCATTGTGATTAATCTAATGAGGTTTGGGATGCCGATCGTCCCATAACACTCTCCATTAAACTTTACACGTGTATACATGACGCGTACATATATATACATTGTATGTATGATGCGTGTGTCGTACAAATTGTAATAGAATTAATAATAATAATGCTCAGTGTATGCAAAATAATTCCAATAGCTGATTTTAATGTGTCATCAAAAGCTAATTTGTTTAGAGTCCAGCCCAAATAAAGTTAAGAAAAAATATTAAAGTGAAGTCTGTTAAGGATAGATATTTGACACTCGGTGTGGCGCGGTGTACTCGTACAGTGCAAGAGATCTGGCGTTGTGATGTAATTATAATCGTTAATTAACGCGATGTTCCAGACCCTGTACATTTCCATTCGAGTGAACGAACGACGTCGTTACGATGGGATTAATGATTGTATAAATACCAAATAAATAGCGTCAGAGAATACAGTGACTGGGCATCATTAAGTCAATTGTGTAATCGGACTAATTACCTCTGTAATCGGACTAGTTACCCTCGTCGATTGCTGTACTAGGGTTGGGGCGAAATGTACATCTAGGTTGCGAGGAATTTTCTTTAATATATTTAACTTAGCAAACAGGCAGAGCTGATATCTAGTGTCTAGCATGTTTCATAAATTACATACTTGGATAATATCACGCCTGTTTCTCATCGGGATGGGCAGAAGATGTCAAGAATTTCCTCCTGCTACGGTCTTGGCAAACTTCCTTAGCCTCTTTTGCATTGATTAAAGTCGTCATAAATGCGCGTCTATTGCAGGTACTTTTAACCCGGCCTTCGTTTAAGATGTATTCGATTTGATACAAGCATTTTACGCCAATTTCTATATTTTCTGACTGTACCATTTACTCTCGCTTTACAAATAATTATGTTTCGTTAATCTACTGTCGTTCATTCTTTCTACACCACAAAACGATCTAAGCATCTTTTTCTCAGTCCTAGTGGCTACATCTTTTTTCATGCCAAATCATTCTCTTACTACATTATGCCCAATGTTATCTAACATACTCACATCACATACTTCTTAATGATTTCATTTCCACGGCGTTAAAGTGCGCGTTAGTCATGGAACTAGCACTCCTTTATGTCACCCGCGTTTCGATATCGCTCTTATGGTTACCACCCGCGGTATAAGTGCTCAGGCACTTGTTCTACTTTAATTTATTTTTACTCCAAGTTCGTTACTTATAAATTCTTCCCTTAAAAAAACTATGAATTTCGTCTTGCACACTTTTATTTTCATTTCTTTTTTTTAAAAGTACAGTGAACGCTAGTTATCATTTCCTAAAGCTTCTCCTTAGATGACGCAAATATTACTTGATCATCAGATTCATTAGAAATCCACACTCGCTTTCATGCCAGACGGGCAGACACTCGTCCATTAATGGGTTCAGTCACCAAGGCGACGCTACACAACCTTGCGTGATACATTTTTAGATGTTATGAGTACACACCGCTTACCTTATTCCAGGTACAGGATCTCACACAAAAAGACGTATGTAAGTGCTCGTATCGAGTTCTTGTCTACCTCATACATGTATAATGTTTTTTAGAATGCACTCTTCTTCACTTTATCATTGGCCTTTCTAAATCTATAAAGTTACGATAGACTTTTTGGATGTTTACTAAATGTTTTTCAACAATATACCTTTCAGATAAGACCTTATCTTGTAAACTTTCTACCTTTATTAAACGTTACAAGATTTTTGTGGTATTACTAAGGAATTAAAAAAAGTCGTTATTTTTGTAATACGTTATGCTATTTAGGTATTTCATTCGTAAAATTAAACCTAATTTCATCTCTTTTCTATCATTCACGCGTCGGTGTACTAAATACTTGAGACGCTCAACTGCACACGTGCTGGGGATGAAAACGAATCGGCGGCGCATTGCGTGCTGCTAACACGACCGTAACTGGATTACAGTTTAATATCTCCTTCGATTTTATAAAAAAGGTAAACAAAACACAATTTTTCGTTTGCACCAATGCATCTTTTTATATCGTTGTATTATAGTTAACGAAATGTAAATTTTGTGACGTAGAAATTAGGATAGAGATCGAAAAAGATAATACCTACACTAAGAAGAAATATTGCAACAATTGTGTCGTTAAGATTTAGAAAGAAATAAAACGAGTTAATTGTAAGATGTATAATACTTACATTGATCACGACTCTCTCGCAGAAGTCGTGATCGTGCTGAATTGGTTCGAACGTTACAACGCCTCCCTGAGGCGGCCGACCCTGTTCCTCGTCCTGGCTGCAAAGTTTTGGCAGCGACCTGAAACCAAAAGTGTTTCAAATTCAGCAAGAGCTCTAGAAAAAGATATTTGATTTCTGTACTCACTTAGGCACCGGAACCAGTTTCGAATTTGACTAACAGACAATAATTTTAGTACATAAATTGATGAAATATATAACAGTTAAATATATACCAAAACTAATATTCATAATACCATCAGAACCTTGTTTGCAGAAATTTGGCTCAATATCAAAATAAATTCATGTACAAAATATTATTATCTATTGTAACTTTTAGGCAAAGGACATGCTTGACTATGACCGAGGAACGCGTACTCTAATCAAAGTTAATAAAAATAGCACATGTATCTCCGACCGGTGCTACTAACAAGTATACGGAGAAAAATATTATAAATAACAATTTAACGTTAATTTGCAAAATTATATAACTTTACCGCCTAAGCCGTACTCGTCCTTGGTTGACACTAGAAGATACATACATAGGTAGTTCAGTAATGTTTAGTGTATGTGATAAATGCTCTAGTTGATGTACGTATGATGTACTCGTAACCCGAAATAGAAATTTATCTTATTACCTATATAAGAAGCGTCGTATAACCATCGTATAACGTGAAATATAAATATTTGTTTCGTAACTAAACAACAACGCAATATTTTATGTAATGTAAGGCGCGTATTGGCTAAGGCGTGTATTTGTTTTCGATCTATTTTTCAATCAAAAGGTATCAATATTGGAACGCTACGTGACTATCGGTAATCTGAAAGCTTTGCGGACGAAACTGCTAGTGTTGGCCACAAATATATACAAAAGCTTATAGGTTCAGCCTATAAGGAATTATATTATGATTTGATATTTAAATGTAGTGTCGTACTACGCGTTACTACTTTAATATACATACATACGATACATACGATACAGATACATGCAGGAACCCGATACATTTGCTGATTTATTTTCACTAATATTTACTTGTTAATGACTGTCAAACTAACATTAAGCCAAACTAATACGTGAACTATCAAAAACAGAATAAGAGTTACTGCGAACTACAAAATGGCAGTTGTGTATTGTAACTGTGCTTCTATTTTTGTTCACATGATTCTTGTTATGTTCAGATCATTTTCCACTTATTGTGCGGATAAGAATCGTTTCATCGCTTAACTTTGCGTGGTACGACCAGTTACCATAAAGTCTGTGAAACAAACGTCTTCTTGAAGGTGTTACATTTCTTTAGAAACATAATATTTATTCGAGTTGATTGAAATAACGAGATTTAATTTCAAACAACACCGCACAACGATGAAATTTAGTAGAAAAGTTAATATTCAAATATACAAAATAAAAATGGGATGCTAAAAAATAATATTAAAAACCCGAAACTGGGAGAAATCTGATTTTAATTTTCAATAAGACTGTGAAAAAAATATATAATATACTCGTATATGAAGATAGTGACAATTGTATTAGAAGTATGTCAGGTTTGTAATAATACGTTGATATGTATAGGCAGAGAACACCGAGTGCCCATTCCATGTTCTCTGCCTGCCCCATCAGGGACAGGCCTGATTGTAGGCATAGTACAATGGTAGTATGTAACAAGACTAATAATAAATACTATACTGGCATTCCTGTAGTTTTTTAAATTACTCCTCAGTTGTTCATTAAGGATTTCCAAAATCTTGCGACTCGAGTGAAGAGCGTGAACGTGCTTTAATGCGGGACCGAAAGCACTCCAAGCCTCCCCGTTCTCCGGTGAGTACACCCACAACGCTTTGCTTAATTACAGGCTCGTAATATCTCGTTGAGATCGTGCATCATTATGAGCGATTATTTGGAGGCCGCGTGGGTGTTATCCACTTAGATGTTGGATCCTTCACCTTGATACTCGGCAACGTTACCATCAGCTTATTAGTGGGCTACGATAAGAACATTATAATGGGCATTGTAATTTTGCTAAAACCCGAATGCCTTAGGCCAATTTATGAAAGGTTTTCGCCTTGTAAGTACAAGATAAAGGTCGAATCACGGGCCTATTCTGTACACGATACCTTGTTAACTGAGATTTTGCAGATTATTATTTTTCTTGGTAACAGAAAATAGCAATATATAATTAAAGTCTTGTCTGAAAACATAAAACAAGTTATTTTAATTGTATACTTTCTGTTTTTTACTCAAGGAGAAAATTATCTCCTGTAATAAGAGGAAAGATTATTATCTCTTATAATTTGTATCGTATAATTGGAAGAAAATAAAGTATTTTTCTTTACATTGTTAATAAAAGAAGTAATTAAGTAAGGATGTTATGGAAGTAAGTACCCTAATATATCGTTATAAGAGAAATAGACGATTCAGTAAGCTTTTTTGCCGTTGCAATTTTAGGCCGTTTTAATGCACCCGAGCGGCTTTGTTGATTTCGCAGATTTATACACCGAGTGCGCTGAAATTCTTCATCCAAATATAAATTCGGTACGCGCTGTGTACATAGCAGTGTACTGATTTATTGGGCGGGCGCTCCGACCGCCTCGGCGCGCGGCGGAGCCGGCGAGTGCACGCTCCGGCCAATACACCGCGTTATTTACTGCTTTAAAACTGTAAAAATAAATCAATTGCATTGTAGCCTAACGGCAGCCGCGCCGCCGGCGACGAGCGAACAATCGAATACGCCGTTCATTACACGTCACTTCCTCTCTTACTTTTATTCGGTAAATACCACAGTACGTGCCGTCTCAGGGTCACTAAAAGAGGATATTTCCGTAAACTTTCGCGCTAGACATGTTCCTAGCACCCGTTCATAAAACTTTGTAGTTGCGTAGCTTTGCAGTGTCCTTTTTACATTTTGTTTCATATGCGTCTCCGAGCAGATGGCGGAATAGTTTCAAATGTTGGTACTGGTTTATTCAGTTCCGACACGACAGACATTGTTAATTAAAGCCGCTCCAAGGAGTACAATTGCTAAAAAAATGCGCATTGTAACAACAGGTACGATATACTGATGCCGGCCGATTCTAAAATAAGGTGGGTCTATTAATAGACGGGGACGCCAAACGTGATGTGGGCAATAAGATAATAAATAGCCGCGCTTACTGCGGTCCGCGAGATGTGACAGAGTGACAGCCTCGGACGTCATCTGACGCCAATTGAAGGCCTCGTCAAGCGAAAAGCATTTTTGACTACCGTTTCACATATCTCCGCGCTCAGGCTGAAACAGACACATAAGTCTCTGTCACCATTAATTACAATTTTGTATCTAGGAAAGGAATTATGTTAGCAAACGAAGTAGATAACTGGACCGGAACCGTGTGGATTAGCACCCATTAGGGGATTAGGGGAGGTCTCTATTCAGCACTGGATGTCTAAACGCTAATGGATGGCTTAGTGAAGCAAACTTTTTTTAATATCTCCTTATTAAAGTTGCTCTCAATACGTGAGGCCGAAGTCAGTGTTCGCATTTCACAACACATTCGCATTTCACGACCAAACACTTTGCTACAGACCTGTATAGAACATAGCTCACAGCACAATTTTTACACACAGAGAAGTATTCGTTAATCACCTTAATTTGATATTTTTGACACTTGTCGCGGTTTAGGCAAAAAATATTACCTGTCCTCATTTTTCTTCCTCAGCCGTTTGATCAACGTTCTGTTCGGTTGCATTGGTTAGCGCCGTCGAGGACATAAGTGTCAGTTATATAACGGGAGAATTCCTAACAAGACTACACTAATGCTATTATATTCATCGTACCATACGTTTTGTACCAGATAATATTGTAACGCGACCAAGGAGCCGGTCGGCGCGGTGTGTTGTTTGCGACTGCATGATGCAGTCGTAGCAATGATTCTATTAAGCTAATTCCAACAAACACACACTTATCCATAACTCCCTACACGCAATCGCTAATGCTGTTAACATACCTC